>JAUZND010047100.1:0-20074 GCA_034780555.1 Coelogynopora nodosa | reverse complement strand
TATTAAAAAATAAAGCTTGTCTTTGCTGCACTCCATATTGTTGTTCTTTCATATCACAAAATTGAAATTTATAAATTCAATACTATGTATATATATCAATAGAGATAATTTAAACTGCCGCTGGTTTTTTCCAGTATACTCTATAGGCCTATATCACGTTAAATCAAACATTGAAAAAACTTTTAGCTTTAAATTATATAATTAAAAAATATCATAAACATTTCAAAATGATCATCAGCAGTTTAAGAAAACAATATAATAAAACAATGTAAAAATAACGATATTCAACGTAATCTGAATATTTAGATGTAAGTAGTATGATCTAAGTTATAACTAAAATCAACATTATATTTTCAATATCACATGTCTTTAATATGAATTTAAATGAATAGTTTAAGTTAAAAATTAAGTTTCTAACAAATGTTACTGAATTACATTCAAAAACATAGTTATATCGAAAGCATATAGCCATAAAGATATAAATACTTATTATGTATCTATGGCCGAAAATATATATATTGATTGATTACCGTTAAGGACTAAGACCGATAAAAATTATCCCTGTTCTGTTGTAGCTAGTCGGGGAAATTGATTGGGTAGATTCATGTTATCTAATATTATTAGGTTTATGTTATCTAGTATATTATGTAGCCTTATTCCATATAGTCTACAGTCCATTGTTCACATTTTTTAAAAGTCTGAACTTTTTCTAGCGTCCGAAATTTAAAAACCATATTTCACATTGAAGTCATTATTATACAAAAAGTCAGTTTTTATAAATGTTAGTGAGGAAATTATAATAAGAATCGTAGGTTGACCTATTAGGTGTACAATTAGACCAAAACTACCGGACTATGTCGAAAGACCGAATGTTTTTCGTTGTTGTCAAAAATGTTTATAATACATATATTAGTATTTTATATGTATATTTGACGCGAATCTTCTCGCATAAATAAAGTTTTTAAATATAAATAATAATAAAAAAAAATTATATATATATTATAAAAACAAATAAAATTAATCGAAAACAATTAATTCGTTTTATTGTAATGTTCCTATATTATACTATGACAACAAGCTGATTTATTTGAAATTACCATTAAATGTTAAACTGATAGACACATTTGATATTTTATAATTATAATTCTAAAATATATATTTCATAAAAATGATTAGTATAATAGTGACGAAACTCAAAATCACTTCAAAATAGTACGTGGATATTATTGAGTAAAATTATAAAATCAATTGGAACAAATATACACATATGTACTGTATGTTTATAAATACAATTAAATATGTGCTTTAGGAAAACACCTACTTTTAAATAAATTAACGAGTTAAATATGGTTGAATACGGAATTCACCTTTTATAACGTCCTATTTACTACGACATTGATACACATATCTCTAATATCTTCATAGAAAGAAAATATTATCACAAACATATAACTATTATCAACACAATTATGCAGATATACTAAAAATACACGTCACGTAATGTAATTTTATCGAAATATATATTATTAATGGAATAATCGCAACAACTCACACAATCCATTAAAATAATAACCACCTTTATTGCTGTTCGTTTAATACGCACGAATGCAACTAATAAACACATTTTCTGCTGTTCGTTTAATACACACGAATGCAACAAATAACCCCATTTTCGGCTGTTCGTTTAATACACACGAGTGCAACTAATAACCACCTTTACTGCTGTTCGTTTAATACACATGAGTGCAACTAATAACCACCTTTTCTGCTGTTCGTTTTTTAAATTTTTTTAAACCAGCATTCTCGCCATCACGTCTCCCCATGTGAAGAGTACGAGTCTCCCGCCATGCCTACCGAAATGCCCTCTACAGCAGACCTGTGTGATTAACTTGACTTACTACTTGAGAAGCAGTTAACCACCTTTTCTGCAGTTCGTTTAATACACACGAGTGCAACGAATAAACACCTTTTCTGCTGTTGGTTAAATATGTACACGAACGCCAAAAAAATACTAATATTTGCCAATAAATGTAACTAAAATGTTAATTCCGGATTTGTGATTAATCATTATTCTGTATCAAAAGGTCAATTCTCGCATTATGTACCTGTAATGATACCTGATGGCACTTGTTTCCCACTCAAATAAATACGGACAGTATAGTCAACGAATAATAATAATGACACTATGTTACTTCAATGTTTCAACTATTCTGTCATACAACGTGGCCACGTCATGCGGACAGAATGTATCTCTTAACTGTGTCTTGCCCGGCAATATAAACAGCGGTCCCCGAAAAGAAATACAATATGAAAAGGTACATACATCAAAACTGTTTTCATAATTTTCCTAGGAAATGTTGCCGAGCCCCGCAAAGTGTTATGTTTAGAATAATATTGACAGTAGAACTGTCAAGGTAAAGTAAATATCGCAGATAGAACATCCAAATGGGGAGGGGCGAGAGGGTGGGGAACAAATATAACCATATTTGAGAGACTGTTATTTAAAAAGATATATATATTCATCAATCTGAAATTGTTGTACTTCGTTAAAGGTAAAGTTTAAAAATATTAATTTTTCTCCAAAAAATATTCACGCGTGGTATTATAGTGTCGTTAACCTCATTCGAGTGATCTAAATACCAACTTATATAGATTTTCATGATATCTATAAATGCAACTTGGTGATAACAAACACTTTTATTATTGGAATATTTTAATCGTGACACCTAATCTAAATTTTGTTTTTATAGTTAAAAAGTAATTTTTACTCAAAAATGTGATATTTATAATTGTTCACATAAATATGTTAAGCAGTTAAAACTGTACAGTTTAAAAATGTATACCTATACAATTCAATAGAATGGAAGAAAAAATAAATTATTAAGCTACGCTCAACGAGTTAAACGTTTCACATTTAATGACAACTGACATATCTGCACTGCAACACTACATAATTGTATCTCACAACTATCAGTATCGAGGTTACTGTATATAATAATTGGTGACATGACAATTGTAGAATTTTTTTTATTACAGTTATAATTTATATAATAGGAGGACATCTACATCGACTTAGATGTTTAAAGACCAGTATATAGAGTTACCTTCTTTAACAAATATTTTTGAGAAGAAACTTTATGCTAACATCGTAGACGCCTTTAGTTAGAATTTATAAAATCTTCGTCTTTCTAAAATAAAAACTGTTATGAAAGCCTACTAAAAAATTATTTTAAAATATTTCAATGTATTTTTTCCTCATATTTTCTATTTTCTATTTATGCAATATCTATCTATATGGAATGCCCTGGACCTGTTTCAAGCTGGGATCTAATTAAAGAACTTTCTGTTCTATTAATTCATCACAGATAAAACACACAGAAAAGGCTTTAATCTGTGTTCCTGTATTTATCGTCCCAGTTTCACTTCACCTTATACTCATAGGAAATTATATATTTTACTTTTCTTGAATATTTTAGTGAGTCTCACTCGGCTTTGCTTCGAACGACACCGTTTGAGATGAACAGTTGTAATGCGCGAATGAATATTTAATTGTTTGGTTAAATTTAAAATAATACAACCTGTCCAGAACGTAAATCAGATGGATAACATACCCAACCTGCCGTTATCAGCGCAATATTAACAAGATACCTAATTATACTCACATGTTTCAGCACCAACAAGTGGTCCATAAGGAAGACCAATTCACTCTTGAAGAGCTCCCAGACGGCCTCCCTTCGCTTCGTCTCCATGAGAGAGAGTTGTGGAATAGGTTCCGAGATGTCTACCGTGGTTTGCGGGAGCAGATCTGACCAGTGTTTGTCCTGAACATGGTACACGCATCAATAACGATGAGAGACTTTTCGAGGTCACAAAGGACCATACAAATAGTGCTGTTGGTTCCTATAATGTAGTTCATAATATGTTAATAAGTTAATATGTTAATAAGTTCATATAAATAGTTCTTAAAATGTTTGTTAAACAGTCTTTCAGTTGTTATTCTCATGGCCAAAAATTAGTGAGTCGGGTGTTTAAATTATTATGTCACGATTTTTGTTTAAATTCTGTTCTAAAAAAGAAATCCCATCAACATTTGGAAAGATGATTAAACTCTGTAACATATTTGTTGTGGTCTAGTTTTTGGAAAATAGTTAACAAAATTAACTCTATTTAAATGTTCTTCTCAATTGCATAATTTTTTTAATTTAATCAGTTTTAATATATTTTTGAAATATGTAAATATTATTAATTCTAAAAATAAGGTTGGATCTTGTGTAATCAACAACATCGCACCAATTTCTTAAACAGATACTACAATCTAGCAAATTATTGATCCATAAGGGGAGTTCACGCAGTTTTGTTGCATTTATTGTACAACCAATTAAATTTGTAATCATAAAATATACATTTAATCTGTATTTCATATAATTTGTTTGAATGTGATAGATTAGATATTCTTCTATATAAATTATACAAAATTATTCTAAAATAATTTTGGATATTTTAAATCATGATATATTAAAAACTAAAACCAATTTGGTTGTTGATTAATGATAATGTTAGATAAAAATTCACGATAAATATATGTTATGAGTAAATTCAACTCATATCTGCGGTTTAGGTGTCGCAGAACATACCATACACATTGAACTAGAAGATGTTCAATGACTATACAATATATAACGTAATTTAAACGTGGATATCATTTTTAGAAAGTTTACTATTTGCTTCCTTCAAAATGGAATACATTTAAAGTCACCACATTTGCACCTATGATTCTGTCTAGTCTTCTATAGGCAACTCTTATTGCCAGACTCTGTTCCAAATAATACTCCTCATATACTATGCTTTATATCTTGTACTTCACTTTTAACAGTTGGTTAATTAAGCTATAAATAATCTATTCGATTGATTGACATGTCTGTCGGTAATGTTAAACGTTGAATGAAACGGTTGGCTTGTTTATGGGATTGAGAATGGTCGAATGGTTTAAACGCCGGTTTGCGTTTTTGCCGAGGCCAGGTTGTTGTCTCAGAACAGGTTTTATCCCACCCTTTGTTCTTTCCCGCTCCAAGCAAGCTGCTGTGAAAATACTATTTCGTGTTCAATCTTCGGATTGCCAGAATACAAAACATTAAAGAATACACTAAATAAAATATTAAAGTCTCATTCCTTTCAATTTCATAACAAATTGAACTGGAACTTTAATCACTAATTTTTATACGCTTTTTAAAGCAGGCTTAGCTAAAGTTTATGTTGGAACCTTTCAAGTGAGATCTGGATGACAATACTTTGTAATTCCTCTGAATCTGCAGCTGACCACACCCAACACACACTGAAAAATGTCCTAAAACAGTACTAACTCCTTATTGTTCTATTTCTTCATGATGGGCGATTTCTGGTCGAGAATGTAATAAATATATCAATATTATTAAATATTATTATTAAATCATAATATAATACAAAATATGCATTTTCATTTTCATTTTCATTAATCAATAATAATTTGATTTATCTGAAATTGTAGGAGGATTTCGCTCGCCAGACGTGGTCCCATACTAAAGATATCTCTGTATTGCTTTGTATAACATGATAATTAAATAAAATTTGTTCCCAATGCTTATGTGTTACTTACACCTATATTTTAATGAATATTTGACAAAAAAAGAAAACAAATGGACTATTCTATAACCTATAGTTTTTATTCTTTTGACAACGCATGGCCCAAACGCAAGGCAAAGTAATTACTAAATAAACTATTACAAACTAAACTTAAACAGCCGTTGTTACCTGGTTTGCTTAGAGATCATATTTTATTCTTATTTCTACTAACTAAGTAATTATAAATTGTTGTACTTCATTCATGTTAATTTATTTACTTAATATTTGATTGATCAAATGTTGAAACCTACTACATTAGTTGTAATTAAGTTGAGTGATAATTTCTTTCTTACAGGAGCATATATACAAGATAATACAAGTTCTCTTAATATATATACAAGTTCTTCCGATGATCTGGCTACATATATTGATTTAGGCAATTTGGTACTTATTTGAACCAGATTCTGTCAATTTGTTTATTACCAATTAAATACTAGTTTATATTGTGGAATGCTCAAACACATAGAGACATACGGTAATAATAATAATTGAACAAACGTTGCTATGTAAATTACACACTCCGGTGTAAATAGTTTAGCAATTAGGCATATAGAAATAAAACAATTATTGCGGCTGTTATCAGATCTCCATTTTATTACCCAAATGAAAATACAAGTAGATGACAACATAAAGTTAGTAAAAAGTAGGTTGACCAAGGTACGATAATTGCTCATCACTTTGTTAATGTTAATGCGAATAACAAATGATACAAATTTAATTTTGCTTAGTAATAATTGAGGGTCCAGTGTAGACCATGTAATCATTTAAAGGGTTAATCATTATAACTCAACTCACATGGGACCTTTTCCCTTCATGCGAAATCTTTTATGAGTTATTAACATTTAGAAACTATATTAATTGAACCTTTTAGAAATAAAAGAAAACATGAGTAATACTTTGTAATAATCACAATTTCTTTTGATCAGATTAAGCAATAAATAAAAAATATTTACAGAAATGAAAAATAATAATATTAAAGCTTAATGTTTTCTTCAAAGAAAAAAAATATATTCAATTTTAGCACCAGTATATTTAGGATTTTATTGAAATTATTATTGTAGTAAAAATTAATTATATAAATGACATTTCGTGAAACTATAATTTAATTTTTTTCCAAAAAAAAAATGGTATTGCAAATAAATAAAAAATAAACAATTTGATGTTCATCTTTCCGAGCTGGACTTTGTTTAAATTTCACAGAATGTCAACAAACTTGATATTTTAATCAATCTCACACTTTGCGATAGCAGTGATAAAAGTGTTGCTTGCTTGTTGCATTATTTATTTTATTAGGAAGGACAGCATAAAATTGTGCAATAATTGAAGCTGGTTTTGTATAGGCGATTTTTATATTAGACGAGTTGCGTCTATACACGTTTTTAGGCAACACGGACCAACGAAGGTGTTAATATTTTGTAATTAAAAATAGATGGATTTATATAACATAGTGTATAAATAATTAAATAAATAACTATTAGTGTTAATGTTAATTTTAATTAAAAAAAGAAAGATATAAAAATGCCCTATTGCAAGTATTCTGGTTAACTTATTAATAAAATTATTTTCATTTTTAATATATGATTTTAATTCAGTATAAGTATGACAAATCAGAAAAGGTAATTGAATTAATACGTTTAAATTAAATGAATACGATTAAATTAAATTAATACGTTTAAATAGAATTCATAATTATGTAAGTAAATTAAAATTAGTTAATGTATCGGATGATTATAATGATAGAATTTTTTTATGATGTAATTAGTCTAACTAATTAATATTAATTTACTTGTAAATTTGGAATTTTATAATTAATCGAAAAACTCTTTCTAATCGATTTTTATTTGAAGTCAGTCACTGGATAAATAAAGAACCATCGTAACTAATCGAATTTATACGTTGAGCCTTATTTAATTACTATAAAAAAATGATAGTGATAAATATTGTGAATGATTAAAAAAATGCAGAAATATTTTATTGTTAATCTAAAAATGATGAGTGAACTATTCGAAATATTGAAAAATACGTAAGTATATTTCAATACATTAAAAACATCATCTAATTCTACGCAAAGTACAAAAAACGACGAAATAAATTACATATAGTTATGGTGATACAGATCTGTAGTTAGGTTAAAAATAAATTGTGGCATGTATTAACAAATTGTTTGGATTTCTAGAAAATGATAAATGAACTACATTTATTTTTATGGTTTTTTCTGTAATATTTTGATGTAATGGAAGGGTTATGGCGGGTTAGAGAGGAAGAGGAGGAAGCAGTGATAAAATGGAGAAGAATAATTAAAAAGCATATATTTAACATATTTATTTATATACGTATTTAATTTTTTAATTTGGAAAAATCGCTGTCATATTTTGAAAAACAGATATTAAGAATTTAATGAATAAAACATGTTAAATCTATTTTAAATGACTTGCTAAAGGATATTTTAATAAATTGAAACTATCTACAAAGTTTAAAAAGTATAATATGATCATTTTTTTAAAATAGATAAAATTGGTGAAAGGGGGGGAGGGGTGGGGGGTGGGGTGGCCTGGGGGAAAGAATTTGGAGATACTTATATTTATATAAAACTTGAAAATATGACACAAAAACGTATATTTTCAAAAAAACTGTAGAGTTTTAATTTCTTTTAAAAGATCTTGTCCCCTCTGCAATTGCGTTGGCCGTTCAAGTAAGATAGAGTGGAGGTAGGAGTCAGGAATAGATATAATAAAACAAATTTATTTACATTTTTCAGAAAGATACTCACAATAATGTATATTATTCATGTTTATATGACTGTAATAATCTCCAAGCTACAAAATGGCTCTGATAGTGGAGTGGACCACTCGGACAAAAGCGTTTATACCCTAGGTTCCGACATTTTGATTGCATGATCTGAATTGCAATAATTCCCGAATTTTCTAACAAATATTATGTTAAAGGTTATGAAAGTATGTAAGTGTTTTTAGATGTGGTAAACTTTTAAGAGACCCTACGAGAATTCGATAAATAACTGACATTGATTAATTTTTTTATTTATCTAATTTGAGAGTCTATGTAAAATAAGAATTGTTGGGTTTTGGCTATTTTGACGCTAATAATGCTAATTTTCTTGTTAGAAGGGTTTCCGATGTTTATGAACTGATTTTATTGTTAAACTACCACGAATGTTTTGCTCTACTTTTAGTGCGGCTGTATTGTTTGGTTCTTTGATTTTAGTTTTTGTGATTTTATATGGAATGAATTGTGAATGAAAAAACCTCTATTGCCCTTTATAAAATTGTAACAATTCTAATACATGTTGTGAAGTTTCAATGAACCTTTGTTTTTATCATCCTCCTTCAACTCGTTGTACTTTAAATATGTATTTAACCGTAATATATAATTATATATATTGATTTATTGTACTAGTATTGTTTGAAACCGAAACCGATATTTTTTTAAATAATAAAAGTTGAGCATAATTCATCTGTTCAAAATAAAATACAAATACATTTTTCTCTGATAAAACACTCTTTACAAGAGCCACATAACTTTCTTATATCAATAATATGAATAAAAAGTTATAACGCACTGATGGTTTGCAG
Organism: Coelogynopora nodosa; assembly: GCA_034780555.1. Taxonomy (NCBI): domain Eukaryota; kingdom Metazoa; phylum Platyhelminthes; order Proseriata; family Coelogynoporidae; genus Coelogynopora; species Coelogynopora nodosa. The sequence continues at coordinate 10,826 of JAUZND010047100.1, read as the reverse complement.
GAAAATAAATACATATGTGGATATAATATTTATACAAAACTTAAGTTTTACTTTAAATGTGGCCAGATGAGAGTCATGAAACTCCTGAACAGTCATCTGTGTCAAGGCTTCCTGTAAATCCACCAGCGATTCCTTGGATTTGGATTTCTTATCGATCTAAATGACAGTGAGGGAGAAAATCATTTACAACTTGATTACCAGGCTGCAAATCAACTAAGTCACCAAGATTAGCGTACCAACTTTAGGAAAGACATTCCACTCCGTTTTCGAGAATCTGAAGTATAAATAGAAAACTTTTTTTGAAAATGTCTATACTAAATAAAATGATATTTGAAATTTGCATTTCAAAAGTATATTTTTCTTTATAATTTACTTGAATGCATTATTTACTTAATTAGTGCGAATATTTCCAATGATAAATGTCTGATAATAAGCGTGAAATGCTATTTTAAACGTTTCAAAATATAGAGTGGGCTGTTTTTTTACAGCAGTTTAAAAATATGAAACTATAATTAAGGTAATATCTATTATTGATACTATAGGCCACATTAGCAAAATATTTTACAATTAGGTAGATATTTGTTGAGTGAGGATATCTCAAAGATTGCGTTGATTTTTAAAATGTTATCATATAACAAATACAATGTACACGTATCGAATGATGCCATCATCATTAGTTTATGCATTTTTGGACTTTGCAACATTGGATTATTATCGTTCTTATTATAGGTATGTAACTTACATAGAAAATATATTTTAATGTTTAATGTTTCCTTAAAAATTCTTTGCAATTTTCAGAAAATGTAATAATGACGTATTTATTCAATTCATGGAGTATTTTATGAGCTATAAGTCTATATATTTTGTTAGTTCTCAAAATTGCCGTATACAATTATACAATTTTTAAATAAAAATACGATGTCAAGTAAATACCAAATTAGAATTAAAACTGATAATAACTGATTTTCGGATTTATTTAGTAACATTAAATTCGTGAACTGCATTAATTATTTTATAAAAACGATCAGCTTGAAAGTGAAGTTTAGTATATTTTATAAACGTAATATTTTTCTTTGCTTAAATAATTCTTAACATTTAGGTAACTTATCTTCAACGTTTTTATTTGATTTATTGACTGCAATCAGCTAATTATGTAGAAATATAAAACCTCTCCAATAAAAATAATTATCAAGGCACAGATTATTAACGATTACGGAAAGATTGCATCAACGAATATTTAACAAACTTATAATTCGTAAAATAATGAACCATTGTAAAACATTTAGTACCATTTACTATCCGTAAAATGTTTAGCTTTCTTCTTCTGAAATTACTATCATGCCACATTATTGAATAAGTTTTCTACCCGTACGGAAATCAATTTGCAAATTGTACAATTACTTTTAATATGATTATGTGTTCCCCATAAAATTAAAAAGATATGCTAAATTTTAATAGAATGTGAATTTCTTTCCGCCCCAACAACGTATTCAAAATGATGATGCTTATAAAAAGAGAACGATTGTAAAAAAATTCAATTATATGCAAAAAGCAAGAAGCAGTTTTTTGCATTTTTGTATGTATATAGGGTATAGCACAAAAATACGTTTCGATAAACACTGAGCAAAGACGCCTTGGTTAATTGTTTTGAAATAAGGATTATACTGCAGCGAAAATATATTTATAGGAAAGGACGCAAAGTTTAATATAATTATATTATGTAGTTTATGAGTTATTATATAAAAAAAGTATCAGAAGAGTTAATAAAAAGATGAGGAAGTAGAACAACAGGAGAGAAATTGAAACAAAAGTATAATATTGAAGAAGTAACAAAGTAAGAAAGCTTGCAAAAAAAGAATGCTAGATGGCCAGAGATTGCCTATGAGGAAATGTTTTCCGAATTACCTAGATAGAGTGTAGACACTTAACAGGTAATGACTTAAGCTAGAACTATTGTAGAATTGTTGACAGAATGTATTTTAGTTATTTTCTAAATTACAATAAACGAAAAAACTACACAATGTAAGTTATTCATTATTATCAAAGGAAATTTTAAGTTATTGTTTGAAACTTTTTAACATTTTATTTAAAAGTAATCAAATTCTAAATCAAATTTTAAAGATTTTAAATTTGATTAACAAAATTGATAGAAAAATTATATAATATAATATTGTAAGCTTAATACAATAATTTAATTACAATCTAAAAACAGGTTTAATTTAATACAATTAATACAATTAATTTAATATAAATCAAAAACTATTATTATCTATATAATATAATATAATATAATATAATATAATATAATATAATATAATATAATATATAATTTATATTATAATTACTATTATATATTTATATTACAATATACATGTATATTATATTTCAATATTTCAATGAGCAGAAAAACCTCAAATATGTTGAAAGTCAATTTTAACCATCAAAATTTCAATACATACTATCTTAATTTTTAAATAAATACATTTTTGCTATAATTTAGTAATATTTCACCGTGAAATAAATGAGCCAAATATTCTGGTATTTTCATGATATTGACTTATGTTTTGGTTACTTGATATATTGTATGTAGATGTCAGCTTAATTATGGGTGACAATTTGAGATATATCAAAGTTACAGAAAGCTGATATAAACGTTTTAAATTTGGAATTAGAAACCAGAAATTATAATTTTAATGCACCTCACATCAAATTGTTGAGACGCGTAAGTTTATAAATGTAAATTAATAGTATTAAACGCATAAACAGCTATGTGGGTGTGCAGATATTTCCAACAAATAAATCAAAAAGGGTAAAAACTAACCTATTTACTCCAGTCATTTTACTGGGGAAAGACGCGAATGAATTTTGCGATTTGAGCTAAAATAAGCTTAAATATAAATTACTACAATAAAAACAACACTTTTTAAATAATCAGCTATCGTGGAAACTTACTTATTTATTTTTTACAGTATTGTTTATAATAAAATAATTCTTTAAAACACGTATAAAATATATGAATCATGTAATGAACATCGAAATTTAATTTAAAATTTTGGAAAATTGTGGAAAAAATTCTAATTACTATTAAGATATTTATACATGGGGAAAGTACATTTAAAGTAATATATGTATTCGAAATTGAAATATCTTATCAATAAATTTTCACATTTTTTGTCATTTAGCCATTTCACTGAATAATCAAAATTATTCATACTATCCACAAATTTCATTATATCATAGTTTACATTATTTAATTAATGAATTAATTAACCATAATCATCATTAATTAATAATTGAAATATGAATACAATGTTAATTGATAATTAATATCTGAATTAATATTTTTTGTTTTTTAAATTAATAATTATTATAATACTTAGCTTTTAAAAAAATATTTTAAAATGTTATTGCTAAATTAATTCTGTAAAATTGTAATTATGAAAAAATAAATAAATAATAATTTAAATAAAACTGAAAACAAGGAAATCAGCAGACACAGCAGTTTTGAAGCAATGATGGAAATATGGAAAGTTAAGAGAATTCTGACAAAAAGTACAAAAATACGAGAAAACATGAATACAAAATGACTTAGTAATGAATTCGGCCTAAAAAATCATACTATATATGATCTCGACATCTGAAGGCATACATAATAATTAACAATATGAGATGGTTCTGTAACCGCCAATGCACTAGATTAAAGATATTTAGAACTAATGACCAATTACCGAATGAACATATTATGAACATATTAATATAAGAAGATATAATGAAAATATATTGGCCATATAAAGAAAAAGTATTGACTCATTTCAAAATAGACATTTGTGTACTTCATCTCCTCTTAATATATACGATTATGCATATTAAGTTATAATCTATCGCATACTGTGCAAGATGACACAATTTCAAATGTTAACATGTTAAAATGATTTTTATCTAAAAAATGGTTTTATTTGAGCATGTTTGTTGTTTTACAGTCGTTATTAAAGTGAACCGGTTCTGAATTTGGGTGAGACGCGATATTTATTTTTCGTCAAAGTGTTCTAATGACAATGATCCAATGATCAAAGTGTAAAATGACAAATGGAAAATATGTGTTGTTATACTGTCTAAAATTTATTATAAACTTTAAAATCTTATTATTCATTTATATTTGTGCATTTAAAAAAAATATATTTTTTAATTCTTTTGTTTTAAGTGTCTTCTTTGAAATAAAAAATCATTCAAAAGTACAATTTTAATTTTTTGAAGAATTAAGTATTAAATTAATGCTCTTATTTCACCCCTAAATCTCAGAACTGGTTTTCAATTAGTCTTAACATTATTCAATTTTCGTTGATTAAAGCATTTCAGATAGCTAACACATTTTCAAGATTATAACATTACACTGTTACATTTATCTTTTGAAAATATTAATATTGTCATTTCAAATTTAATGAGGAAAGTGGTACACGTTTCCTAGCAATAACCCATTTACATTTTCAAACCAAATAGTAAAATAGGGGATAAAAAATATTATGATATGTGAATAGTTTCATATACACATAAGTTAATTATATTCGGCGGAATTATGACCGAAATTTAATTTAATTAAAACAACTGCATTGCCGTTATTCGCTTCAAATTTGAATCTCATGGGCATAGTAAATCATAAAGATAATATACAGAAAATTAAATATGAATCTCCGCAAAAGTTTTGTGTGAACAATTTGACGGTTATACTCCATACTATGTATTATAAAATTATAAATATCATATTATAAAATTATGAAAAAGTTTTTTTCTCGAAAGTTATTTTTCAGTGTTATTGTATTTTTATGAGGCTTATACCTTCCCATTATTTGCCGATAAAAATACAGAAGTACAATTTTGCATGATATCTATAAGACAATTTGCGATTTTTAAAATACAGTCGTGTTCAAATTGCATGCAAATCACATTTAAAAATAGCCTTTGTATTTAGATTGCGGTCAATTTTTAGATTTAATTTCCAATATCTTCTTTTCGTCATTAATTTAGTATTCCATATACGCGCTGGAGATTTGGCGACACCTGACTGTCTAGTCGCTTGTTTAGTACTCCGAATCGTTTGTATGAAGTTTAATGTATTATTCGCGTGAAATATTATTGCATAATTAACCTTTGCATTCAACAGATTGTAAGGAACATGGTACAGAGACAAACCTGTTGTCAAAAGATTAGTTAATTAAAATCCAATGTTGCTTTTTTATGTTTATGTACGTATCTGCCGTATTTTCAAGTTAAGGGATAACTTTTAAAGAATAATTTTTTAGAATAACTATAAGCTTATGATGTAAATAATATTATTGTGTAAATAAGATTATGGTGTAAATACGATGATGGTGTAAATAAGATGATGGTGTAAATAAGATTACGGTGTAAATAAGATTACGGTGTAAATAATATTATAGTGTAAATAAGATTATTGTGTAAATAAGATTATGGTGTAAATAAGATTACGGTGTAAATAAGATGATGGTGTAAATAAGATTACGGTTTAAATAAGATGATGGTTTAAATAAGATGATGGTTTAAATAAGATGATGGTTTAAATAAGATGATGGTTTAAATAAGATGATGGTGTAAATACGATTATGGTGTAAATAATATTATGGTGTAAATAAGATTATGGTGTAAATAATATTATGGTGTAAATAATATTATGGTGTAAATAAGAGTATGGTGTAATAATATTGCGATGTAATAGGGTTATAGTGTAATTTATATAATTAGAATTCTAAGATTCTATTTTTTATCGAAGCAGTACTATAAGAAAAAAATAGTATTCTGAGATAAAAAAATCTATATTTTGACACTTATTTGCAAAATGTGCTTTTTTAAAAAATAAATATATCTAGATGAATTTTCGGGAAAACGTTGGCAACATTTCATCCACATTAATCATCTTTAATTGATAGTATAATGAATGTTAATAGATGTTAATATATATTAATAAACTATAAATTCAAAAGCAAATAGCCTTGTAATTACTATATATATTATGTTATCCGATTTTTTCCGATATTATAATTTGATTATGTAAAACCTATATTTAGTATTGAACTACAATTTCTATACTAAAAAATCACGGTATATGTATCCTAAATTTAAATGCTTATACAATGTAGGTTATATTACATACAATTGATATATAAATACATCATAGAAGTATGTTCTGTGAATTTAGTATTGTCTCACGTCAATAAATAATTACCTACCAAATTTGTTTGTTAAAAATTAGGTTACGTAATTAAGAATGAAAAATAATATTTAAAGAGAACATCTATTATTTTAAACTTCAGTCAAAGACTCCTATATTAAATTAAAAATATATATTCTACGTAAAAAAACAATAATCAAACAATCAGAGAAATTTATCGATCAATATATTCAGCTAAAATATTGAAATAGTCTCATATTGAAAGAGCCAACGTGATAAAAAGGAAGTAATTGACCCGTCGTGGATCGTCCTGTAAGTAACCATTTCACGACGTTTTATTAAATTTAACACAAATGAATTGAAATAGGATTTAGCTGTTGTACTTCCAATTTAAATATTCCCAAAGAACACGGTAGCATAACATGTGGTAGTCTTAAACGTCGACGTAACAAGGTGGCCCCTGAGCAGCTGGTCCTCATGTGTAAATAACTTGTTCTCTGCAGTCGACTATAATTGATTGGTCATATATATATGAAAATATAACTTGAAACATTGAACGGTTGTGTTCTTTCGTATAATCACGATATGATTGAAATTATTGTTCGCAGTATCGGAGCTATTAGTTGCGATGATGGTAAAAATTGGACTATTGTGATACTTCAAATCACTAAACATTACAAAGATTGCACCTGTTTCTTCACATTTTACTGATATTTTAAATAAATTTGATTAACATGATAATTATTCCTTTAAGTATTTTACGAATGAAAATAACAGTATTTTCCTCAGTTGGATCATTCATTATTCGATGAGGTTCCAGACTCGATTCTTCTATCATTTTATTTCTCTTGACAACAAAGAACATAACTATTTTGGGCAATGTGGATACACCTATATGGAATGCAGTGAACAGAGAGCATGTTTGACAAGAACCTTGAAGTGGTATAAATTGTGATTCAATATTAAATATATACGGACGATGCGAAAGAAAAAAAGCACAGGATTGATCTTTTACCAATGTTACTCCGTCTATGTAATCATATTTAATAATATTAATGCCAGGCATACAAAAATAACATTAGCAAAAAAAATTTGAACAGGTATTTATATTAATATTTAAACTTATATAAATAATATCTTTCAGGTTCATGTTATTATAATTTTATATTTTATTATAGTTACCAATAATAACACTATAATAAATGAAAGCATATTAATTAAAATGGAAGCACTAAGCTTCTAATTTCAATTAATCTGGAAACTTTTAGCTTGTTCAGAAATCTTACACTTGATAAAAGCAATCCGGATTATATATTATATATTATATATTAATGACATATCATTTTTTATACTTAATATATTAATAATTTACTTATACATTTATTATTAATTGTTTACACACATTTTAGACGTATCTTATACCCAAACATAAATAGGATATTTAATATACTTATATGCGATGTCTCTATTTGAAAATAATAATATGATCAATATTCCTAGTGTTTTTCAATTTAAATCATAATTAATTTATATGAGATTATTTTAATTATTTTGTAATTATCCAAATAAAATAATCACATTTGTCACATTATTAACAGATCATCTTATTTTCTGAGATATCAAGATAAAATCAACTGATGTAGGAACTGGAATGCCATAATAGACGTCTGTGGGATTTATTTTCTATACTATACGTAAAATATTTAAAAGGGCAATTTTTTTCAGCTCACCTGGTGTAACTTCTTTAAAGAGAGAATTTTGCTTTTCAACAATGGAAAGAGCACTTCAATTGAAAAGGAGCATTTTCTTAAATTTCCCTATTATACCCATATTTGCGTATGATGTGTATATATATATAAATGTGCGTGTATATATACGTGCATTCACATATGTGCATAAATGTTGACCAATATATCTTATATATGAGGGAAACACAAAACTATCAATTTTCTAAAAGCTGTATGAAGCTGGCACATGGATTTACAAGGCAATGATAATCGAATGTTACGGATAATCACAACCTTTAAATTATAGGTAAGTGAGTATTTCATTTTTCCTTATAAATAAATAGGCTTCTATATATGCGTAAAAGTATTTTTTCTATGGTAATAAATAAGCAACATTATACAATATGGAGATTAACATAAGGTAGCCACATGGTTTTATAATAGCTATAACTATAGAACTAAAATATGCGCAATAAAAGTTTTTTTCCTTTCTTTTCCTCTAAAATATAAAGACACATCCGCCATGTGAACTTTTTGCATAATTGCCTGTTCATTTAAGCATTTCTAAACTAACCCGTATATGTTGCTTTACTTACCATCGCTAGTGGTCGAATTGGAGATACTGTAGGCGCGAGCAGTGAGGTCCGCGATAGTGTGCTGCTTCTTGAGAATCTTCTTGTGGTGTTCCTTGAGGATGTCGACGCCAGGCAGGGCCTGAGCTGCATTGTTGTTTTTTCTAAAGTTAAAAAGGGGAATGTATGTAGAGGATTTTAACATATCACCGTATATAGACCTATGCATATATATGTAACAGACATTGGGTAAGATTCCAAATAGTTTTGAAACTTTTCGTTACTATATTTATTATCTTGAAACTTCTTATTAAGTAGTCCAGTTGTAACCCCGCGCAATTGGTTTAGCCAAAGAAAAATGAAAAAGTCTTTAGAAATATATTTAACTCAAACATGGAAAATATTTTTCGTACACATTTATGTAGACTTTCATAACTTCCATTGTAAAATTGTATAACTAAACTAAACCAAATACAAATAACATAATCAAACAGCTAAATAATGAGAAAATGATGTAGATAACACAATCGTACTTAGCAATTGTCATAGCAATCTTCATAGCGGCAAACTAATGACTACTTATTTAACTACTTGAACAACTGAATGTTTTGTAAACATAAATCGACGTTGTAAGATTTAATTGATAATAATAAAGAATATGAAGGATCATTTATGTTTAAAGCTAAACTAAATAGTTTTATTCTTTTTAAATCACATTGTTACAATAATTTGTTTAATTTTTTTATATCAAATGATACATTACTTGGAACAAGTACTCACTCACTATATAATAAATATGTAATGTTATAGAACTAGTTCCATTTCTCAATAACTTATACAAAACTATGATTACATTATATATCTAGTGTGATAATAATTAGGTGGAGCTCGTCTTTATCAATTCTTAATAAACGTACTTGTTTAATTGTCCCGTATTGTTATAAAATTATTATTTAATATATTGCTATTGTTATTTAAGTATGTATGATTTTAATTTACTTAATTAAGATGACGTTAGATTCCTTTGATTAATGAATAAGTTGTTTCACGTAATGAAAACATTTTAATAAATAATGATACCAACTGGAACAGTTGTTGCTATCTTATATTTTGAATATTATTTTTATGCATAACCGTTTTCACAAATGAAATAATATATAATGCGCTCAATTCCATGAAAAGATATTTATGTCGCATAATATTTGAATGTAGTTTCAGTACGGATTATAACTTTATAACTAAAGCAAGCGTATCGAGAGAAAGCCTGGGGTAAAATAATTTCAACTTTTTCAAGGTAGAGGGATTTTATGCAAATGATACATAGTTTCACATTTTTTCAGATTTAATTTATATTGAATCAATCAGAAGAAAACTTCATTTCAGTTAGAGTACTTACTAAATGAGGCAGAGCAACAACTATTAAGAACGAACATGAGCCTGATGTTTTTATAATTTAGCCAGCGGAATAATTGTAGGTAACTAATTATGAATTACGTGGAGGATAAATAATTATCAGTCCGGATAGAAATGATTTATTTGCTACTGATCTGATTTGCTAATGTTGAGATTTGATGTTAAATTTTTTTAAAGCTACATATTTCACGACATATTAGATAGATTGCTATGTTTGTAAGTTAGTGCATTATATGGTTTTACCCCTATATAACATGTTCAACATGTTTTTATTCTTTTCATTTATGCATATATATACTGTACATATATATATATATATATATATATATATATATACTGTACATATATATATATATATAAATATATATACATATATATATATACTATTACACAAACGCTTTGCAAAGCAAAATATCTGAAAGTTTAGGTGATGTTCTATAGATTGACAAGTTGAGATTATATTAATTTAATATACGTTAACGATGCAAAAGAAAAACCACAGTAAGATATAAAGTTTATTACAATTAATACAAAATAACCAAGCTTTCACCTTTGATCAAGAAGGCATAATCATGGTGTGAATATTATGCCTTGATTATTATACCATGATTATGCCTTCTTGATGAAAGGTGAAAGCTTGGTTATTTTGTATTAATTGTAATCAACTTTAAATTTTATTGTGGTTTTTCTTTTGCATTCCTCACAGTGACCATTACTTGTTTTTATTTACGTTAACGATGTTTGAAATTGAAATGCGCACATCTTGAAAAACTTCTTTAAATACATAGCTGAAAATTACTAAGAAAGTAAGTTAATACAATTACTATTGTACCTATTATTGAAATATCATACTTGGAATCTGAAATTGAAAAGGCCATAAAGAAAATGAAGAACAACAAATCACCTGGCGTGGATGATATACCAGCCGAA
>JAUZND010047089.1:0-20075 GCA_034780555.1 Coelogynopora nodosa | reverse complement strand
TTACATTTGTGGGAGGGGGGGGGGGTGAGTCATCAAAAAAAATAAAAATGCGTGGGCGGAGGGGGGGGTGGAGTCAAGGAGCTCCTTCCCTACTACTGTCCTATTTCTATATATGATAGAATTTGTTGTCTCCACTACTTTGCGAAATAAATTAGTTTATTTTTTAAAATGGTATAAAATAGGTGTAGATAAATAAAATATAAGTGAATGATGTAGTCAAATATTATTTGAGTGTTTGTTTTACATGTTACAAATATTAATATATATTTTCTTTAGATAAAGTGGTAAACCTTAAAAAATTATATTGCCGATATTATATTTCACAAGCCATTGAAAATTAATACTGTTATTATTATAGGCTTTACTGTTTAACCATGGCGTAATAAAATGATGACTTATAAGTCAATCATATAAAAAAGGTAATTAATTAAAGTGCTTGATAACATTGATATAAACTTGAGTTTTATTTGAAGGTTGTTTTACTTGTTCATCAGATTTTTTCACGAAGGTCTACGTGACTAAGAAAACATTAGAATACTGACGGCAATTCTCCAATGATGGCTTTGAAAAAAATAATAACTAAAATTGAAGAAGTCTATTGGTGGAAACTTATTCTGTTTTCTATTTATATTTATCTCCGACGTACAATAGTTTTAAACAATTTCATTTATCGCTTAATAACTTACTCGGATAATGCTTTGTTTTTAAAAGGAAAATTAATACGTTAACAGATTAGAACATTTTCAATAATTATCAACAATATTTATTACGTAAGTGTGGTTTCTATTTTAAATATGTCATTATATTAATTTGAAATATTATGTTAAATTAAATGTATTTTTGAAAAATCTTATTTTATATTATATGTTATATTAAATATTTTAATTAAAATATTTAAAATTATCAATTTGTATTTTTTGTTAAATATTCGAACTATTAATTATGTTATTGCCTGCACACAAAATATTTTAAATATAAATTGAAATCAACCACGTAAATTAAATAGTTTATTTAAATATTTTTATTTGGTTTATATTATATTACCAAAGGTATTTTATTTTTTAAGAACAATAGCACAGCTTAGCTGCTTTTAAATCTTTTTTATATTAAATGTGTATCCTTAAGTTAAATATTGATGTAATATATTCTTGATGTAATATATTCTTGATGTAATATATTCTTGATGTAATATATTCTTGATGTAATATTTTTTTAATGTAATATATTTTTGATGTAATATATTTTTGATGTAATATATTTTTGATGTAATATATTTTTGAAATAATATATTCTTGATGTAATATATTGATGTGCTGCTAAGGCTAATGAAGTGCCTTATGTATTAATAATAAAATCCAATAGGACCACAAGAACGTTAACTAATTAATTATCTTCAACAACTTTTTTTATTAAAAAAATGTCAAAATTCTAACGATTAACACGTTATAACTTGCTATATTAAGTCTAATTTTAATTATTAAACTATTTCAATAGCGCCAGATAATTGATTTTCATAATAATCATCATACTCCTGGAATTATAATATATTATTTTATATGTATTTATTTGAGGCATAAAACTGAATAAGGACGACAATATTATCGGAAGCATTATTACATTCTTTTCAGTCTGTATTTACAAACCCGTATTTAAATTTCAAATTATATGATATACTCATAGTTAAATATTTTCCCATCCTGTCATAGTGTTTATTAATAAAAACACAATATACTCAATTATTTTCATACTTTGTCGTCCAACTTTTCTTTATGTGATTAAAATTTTACAATATTTACAATATTATGATTTAAAATATTATTTATGATATATATATATATATATATATATATATATATATATATAATGTAGTATCTTTGAGCAACAGTGTATTAATTTGTTTGGGTACAACTCTAAATACGAACATTACTGATCAAAAATACTTATATTAATATTATATTGTATAAATAATAACTCGTAAATTTTAATTTTAACTTTATTTTAATATTAATATTAATGATTTAATTAAATCCGATTTTTATCTAAAAATTAAAGTGTAGCTTAATCTAAGCTACATCCATCATATATTTATTATTTTAATACAGTTTTCTTCTAATTCATAACTTAAATCAATTATTGTATATGAACAAACTAATAACTTACTGAAACATGATTTTATACGATGCATTTAATTTAATTTAAAATAGAAAAATACATCTCATAATGTAGAATTGAGTAAATTTTATTTTTAACTAAAGCGTAAATCGATTAGAAAAAAAACGAAACAAAAATGAAACAAAACACACATATTTATTAGGCTATCATTCAGAAAGTATTCCACTGATTCACTTATTATTTTACACATATGATATTGAAAGTTTTCAACGTTCGCTAATTTTTGAAAATTAGTCATGTGGTTTAACATCAATATCGTCACTATTTGCCAAATGTAACAAATGTAATAATTTTGTTATTATTTAAAAATTGCTATTTGTTGACAAAAATGTTCACGTATAGTATATTTGTAACATACAATAGTATAGTTCAACTTATAGTGTTTAGCATTTGACAAAAACAAATTATATTGTAAAAATAAGTTTTTCGATATTTTCATTGTTGCAAAAATATACTGGAATTTCCATATAGGGATATATTTTCATGATAGCATTAAACCATATTATGGATTTTTATACTGTTTCGTGCTTTTGTATACGTGAATTCAATAAAGATAGTAGGAACTTTTAAATATGAACTGTCGAATGGTTTACAAAATAATTATATATAAAATTAGTCTAAAATTTAAAAAAATTAGTAATTGATGACGTCATAAATTTTTAACCACTAACCTATATTGAGCATGATTATTGTAGTAAATCTTTTTCAATAAGTATCAATTATAATACAATCGTAAAATACGTATGGATTTTAAATCATTACAAATAATTGAAAGCACGAAAAACGGTTTTCGAATTGAATATCAAAATATTACATCATTTCTACACCAACCTGATTAATATTTATAAATAAACTGGAAATAATTATGTTCGTGTTGGAAATATCAGCTTCACCGGATGTAATCTTGTTGTAATACAGATGATTAGACAAATGTGTTTTAAACTCTGTATTACAGTATGAAGTAATTTTAAACAGATCATTAAAGCTAACAAGGCATGAGAACGTGTTTACTTTAAAAAATGAATATAATAATATTCCTCTAAATATAGAAAACAAAATAATGAATATAGCCATCGTATTTGATTTCATATAAGAATTTATTATAATAATATTTATTAAATACTAATAGATAGAACATTTCAATCATTTTATTCAAATTTAGAACATTTAAAAATTGACCTAAATGCTAAATGTGTTTAAATAACATTTACTAATGTAAAACCAATATTTTTATAAATGTATTCTTTATATAATGAAAATAAATAAAATCAATATAACATAAAATAAATACTTTAAAAAATAAACGAATGTCTTTGCAGTAAAATAAAAATTGGAAATTCATACTAAGATATTAAATAAATATATATATATATGTCTTTTGGACATGAGGCAAATGTTTATTATATCATTTAGTTTAAATATTTCACTTCCTTTGCTTTATGTGTAAAAGAAAACATGTTGAAATGAATAAAGTGAAAATTAACCAAATTATAGTACGGATTTATTTTTATGATTTGAATATAATTTATCAATAAATTCAATGTTCCCTGTTGAACTCATTTCTTAGTATTATCTGGATAAATCTTTAATTTTTCGGTAGGATGGCGGTCAATAATAATGATGATATAGGTTAATAACGAGGATGTAGGTTAATAATGAGGATATAGGTCAATAATGAGGATGCATGTAAGTAATAAGGCTGTAGGTAAATAATAGAATGTAGGTCAATAATGAGGATGCTGGTCAGTAATGAGGATGTAGGTCAATAATGATGATATAGGTCAATAATGAGGATATAGGTCAATAATGAGGATATAGGTCAATAATGAGGATGTAGATCAATAATAGGATGTAGGTCAATAACGAAATGATCAACCAGATCTGATTTAAATATTGAATTTCGAGATATGGCCTTCCGAAATCTTTAATTTCATGGTAATTAAATATCCAGAAAACTTTTTAGTAAACTTTAGTAAACTTTTCAGTAAACTTTTTAGAAAACTTTTCAATATACAGCAATACTTCATAAAAGCATTTATTTCTAGATTTAAGACCCGATTTTCTCATACATGAACTACTTATTATCGGGGCAATCCTTGATCGCCATAAAATTCATCGCATCCTTCTAAGTCAACGATGAATAAATTAGAAACTAATTTGAAGTAAATTGCTTTCCCCTGTGTTTGTAGATAAGTAGTTATCTAGATATAATCTAACCAAAATCTATTAAATAGATACAATTATATATGCTACAGACAAACACATATTTTAGTGGATTAACTTTAACATCGCATATTATTGAATGCATTTTTAAATGTTTTGTATTTAATTATTATTTATTCTAATATGTTTTTATTAAATTAAGGCTTTCTTTATATAAATATTGCCATAAGAATTTTAATATATTTCTCCTTTATTAAATAGATTTACAATGAACCAAAGTTCTCTACTCAAAGATATTCTTGAGAAATATCAACAAGAAATGGCCAATGAAGACAATTGGCATCGTCCTAAACCTCGCGACTGTCTTTTCAATGGTCTACAGGAGGTTAAAAGACACAATACTTCGTACGATAACATCTCACAGACAATTCGTGGTTGGATAAAGAACTGTTCCATGTCCAACCTGAGTTTGACGGACAATGGGTCATCCTCATTTCTTCCATTCGACACGAGTCTCTACTTTTATACGATTGTAACACCAATAATGGCACTGATGGGAATTCTAGGCAACTGCTTCTGCATTTATATTTTCACACAGCGCCGAATGCGAAAGCAAAACTGCTCTTTCTACTTCATGGCGATGTCTTTGTCCGATCTACTCGTTCTTGTATTTTATGTGATCCCGGAATGGTTAATGCGAGGCGTGTCGGTGCTATCGAATCGAGATGGATATCGTTGGGCTGCCAAACAAGGATTTTGTCAAGCCTTTCTTTACCTGTCATATACATTCCGTTTCTTATCAGTCTGGCTTTTGATAACATCCACCATTGAGCGATACATGGGTAAGCATATTTTTAAAGACTTTGTTAGGCACACAACTATAAATAACATTAAGGGTTGATTTCCATATTTTACTATTAATAGACCCATACATATACCATATATAAAACTATGGAAGGTCCAAAGAGAAGGGAAGAAACCATAGTGACCACATTTTGCACGGCTCCCCCCGTATATCGTAATTATTTGTATAGAACAAAATATATAGTTTGAAAAAAATATTTTTTTATTATTGACTAAAATTTGTAAATATTTCAATAGGCTATCAATTATGTCGGATTGATTAAATCATTTGAAATAAGTTTAGGTAAGTCTATGATAATAATAATAATAATAGGCGTTTTATGAATTAATAATGGGAATAAAATGCACAAAAAAGATTACTTTTAGTAGAAGATAGAGGTACAAATTGAACAAGATAAAATTGGAAATTGAAAACTTGTTGAAATAAATATATAGAGAGGCAAAGTGTCCACCACCCACTTCATGGCATCTTTGAAAACGAAACAGAATTTGTTCCTGCACTTTCTGCAATAAAGCTTTATTTTGACGGATTTCATTCCCTGCACCTTTAATTGGGTCCTTCATTCCCTGCATCTGTAATTAAGTCCTTCAGATGGTTTAAATTTCTTATTTTGACTTGGTAGACAAACTGTTTAGTGTATCCCCAGATAAAAATAATCAAGATTGTTAGCTCCGGAGAGCTTGGAGCCCATTCAATTGTTCCTCTCCGAACGATTCAATTATCAAATGTTTGATTGAACCAATGAGGCGGGGAACCAAAAAGAATCTTACTGGAACCAAAAAGGGAACCTACTACTGTCCAATTTAATTATGTTGGGGAACAAGTTGTGGGTCTGTCACATTTTCAAATGCCTGTTACCAGTTACAGTATCATCAAAGAAAAATGGCCCCATTAAAATGGTTCTTCGTAATCCACAACAAAACTGTCACTTTCGGTGAGCCTTTAACTTTATCATCGCGAATCCAATGAGGATTGGTTTTGGGGATCCAATAGCACATATTTTGTTTGTTAAGTTCGTTTGAGACGTGAAAACAAGCTTTATCATTGAATATAATGAGTTTTAAAAGTTTGGGTCTGTTTTTATTTGAGCAAGAAACAACTCTCCCATTTTAATGGAATTATGTCATATTTTATGGTTCCAAACATTATGGACACCCTAGTAGTATAAATGTATGTTGTGAAAGACAATCCATTATTCTTAAACGTATAAATTACGAATGATTATATGATCTAATGTAATGTTATTTTTAGCTAACGAAAATGAAATAAAAACAACAACCTTAAACAAATATATGTAAACAAGAACAGATACACAAAAGTATGCAAAGATTTATGTGACATGAAATGAAATATGTATGAACCTCAGCAATAGGTCATTCGCAATTATTGATGTCATTTTATTTTTATGAAACTAACTAACACGAATAAGAAAAAATATAAACAAGATGTCACCACAAAATTTAATTGCAAAATGTAAATAACAAATGTTAATAACAAAATGTAATAACAAAATGTCGGTTATTCGTATTAATAGCTTTTAAAAAAGTGGTTAATAGCAAATAGCAATATTCCATTCCACACCTCAATAATACCATCACAAAACAAATAAAAAATATAAAATAAGAAAGAATTAAATATTCCTAATGTACATAACTTCCAATAATAAATAAAAAATTTACAACAATATTGAAATGATTCAAACAGCACCGCAAAATAACAGATAGAAAGCAACAAGAACATTAAATGTCAAACGACAAATATTAATATATGTTTATTTAGAAAACTAAATATATATTATAGTGTTGACGATAGAGATACTTTTATAATCAGCAATTGATGACCTCTTTGTAAATATCTTAAGGAGAAGAAAACATTAACCATATGTTTTCTTATTTCATGGACACATTTTAGTCTTAGCAAATATTATTCTTTCTTAATTAGATTAATTTCTTAAAAATCAAAAAATGCTTTTCTAAATATTTTAATGTTTTACAAATTTTTGTTTTAATCGTACCTGTGCTTCAAATTTTGGAATGGTATATATCGTAACTTTGTTGATATTTACATTATCAGTTAATATTATTATTTCATATATTTAAATTATTAAAAGTTACAAAATCTTCATCATTTTTTTACTAATAAGAAGTGAAAAGAAGCTAGTTTATTTATCTATTTTTTTACAATAAATGATTATATCAAACTTATAGCGAAATTATCTATTTACTTTAACTATTAAAATTAAAAAAAATTTATTAACTAAATAATACTGACAGATTTGTATCCTATATACCTATGGTTGCAAGACGTTTTCTAATCGGAAATGTTCTCATACTTCCAGTGCACCCAGCTGAACAGTTGCTTTCCGATAATTTTTATTATATAAAGTGATCAAAATAAAATGCTATACCGATATTTTAGTGATTATTTAATTAAAATTATTTAAGTAGTTTTGTGGAAATTTATTAATCTATTGCATTCACAACAAAATAGTAAAGTCATAAAAAATGCGGAACCTAATCAATACAGATTTGGATTGCCGCTAAATTGTCAGTATAGAATTTTTCGAACTAATGCAAAGTTAGTATGAAGGATACTGTCAAATAATCTGTTATTTATATTTTGATATAATGTAATATTAATTATGCATGGGCAGCATACTGACGTGAACCAGAACAAGCAAATTACTTGCTCAAATTTAATTTCCAAAAATATCCAAAACCTTCGTTGAAACCAAAAAGCGGAACAAAAACAAATTCCAATATTTTTACTGTTAGCTAATTTTTTTGGTTATTATTATTTCATTAATGATATATATATATATAAATGGATATGATAGAATATCTCACTTTTGATCTCGAATTAACCAACACACCACCTCAGGCGTCTACTATCCGATGCGCCGAGGACGACTGTGCACCCAGCTCTCTGCGAAGCAAATCATCCTCGGGGTCAGCCTCCTCTCGGCCGTCGTCTGCATCTGGAAACCGATAACCAGTGCCAGCGAGGTCTCCCTACACGGCGCTCAGATCTGCACCTCCAAGCCAGACGCTGAGTACGTCGCCTTCGTCCTGGACGCCATCTACGCGGCCTTCATCAGCGTGATCCCCTCACTGATCATACTGGTCCTGAACCTGATGATCTCGCGGCGGCTTTTCTTCCGGCTGCCCAACGAGCGCAACTGCTACTGCAGTCAGGAGGCACTGGGGATGCAGTTTGCGGTGCTGCTGGTCTTCATCTCGACCTGTTTCCTGCTGCTCACTTGGCCCTACTACATCTGCTGGATCTGGATGTGGATCTTGGCCGTCAGTCAGGAGACGTATCAGGTGAGAGTATCATGTTCAACAGTGTATATGCCCCACTATATAAATATTTTATACCTTACTATGGACATAGAAACCAGCAGGAACAAGAGAGACAGACACACAAGATCAACCAATATATATATAACAACATACTGTTTAAATTGAAACACAAAGTAGGAATGATTAAAGCAAATGTAACTAGAATAAAAAATTACAAACAGACAAACAAAAAAATTAAAGTTAAATTAAATGAATGAGAAAACAAATAAATTGACATAATTTATTGCATTCGTTGTAGGCATGCAACTGGGTAATTAACATTGACTTTAATTAATTAGTATTTACAGGATAAAATTTGTTGACTTGACAATAACTATGAGAAATGTAAAACTTTTTAAAATGTTTTAATACCTTTATGTCATTTATCAAATTTATTATATATTTTTTAAATACCTTGATCCCTTCATAAAAAGTTTTTGAAAATAATGTAGATAATAAATTATTCATGATAAATTATATATTTCCCAATAGAATTCACAATTTTCCAGTTTGTAACCTTTAAATAATTTGTCATCAAAAGTTTTATTGACAAATGTTGACTATGTGTACAATATAAAATACATTTTAAAAAGTTTACGCATTAAATATATATTTACCAACAAAACGTCACTGTGAATACAAGCAACTGAAGCATAATATTTAATACTATGTTAATCAAACGTAAAAACACACGCAAATATATTTTGATAAAAATGTCAGAACATCACTTTCAATCCTTCACAATATAATTATTTGACAAAAATAAAGAATTATTAAAACAACTAATATAGACGATAAATAAATTACAAACTATATATCTCTTTTAAACCCGTAATTTATTTAGTTATATTAACCAATTGACACAATATATACGTGACATCAACCATTTAATTTCATGTAATTATTATTATTAAAATTTCCTGATAATGCTGATCATAGAGTAGGGATGATATGATGCTACTCTATGATGCTGATATAGGTTAGGCATTGTATAATTCATAGAATTTATGAACAATTTTCCTTTTTTTAAATCTGTATATTGAAAATCGGATATTTAGGATTTTAACAATTTTTTAATTATTTTTTAAATGATTAATTTTGTTAAAGTTTTTGAAGTATTTTTAATAACCAATTGCATGCGTTTCGTTTGTAATTAATATAGGAATAAAAAGCAAGTACTTAATTATTAGAAAATAAAAAGTCACTTTATCTTTTCTTATATTCTATGTCAAATTTTGTACTTGTTTCTTCTTAGTAATTAAGTCGATATTTTTAAATTAAAATAAAGTGATCATTGACATAAATTATGCATAATTAGTATGTTATAAATTCTTTTCCAAACATTCGATTCGAATCCCTTCGACCGTATTATTTCGCTGACAAGTATTACAATGGCAAAATTATGAAATCATTGCTTATATGTTAGTAGTAATATTAACTAAATAAAAAGTCACTATTCATGATATCTAACTTAAGCATGTATCACACTGCTAATACGGTTTCTACGGTCAGGTGACCGAACAAACCGTAGAAAAAGAGAAAATTTAGAAGAGTAAATTAATTTAGCATAAATTATTTTGACATATTAAAATTTAAAATAATCATGTTAAATTTCAACAGATAAATAACTCGAATTTTTAATATAAGATTATAAATTATTTTGTAACCTGCAGAAAAAAGTAATTGAATTAAAAGTGTATTTTGTTTAATTTAGAAATATAATATTATAGGCCAACATTTATATATTTTTGAATTTTAACTTTTAAACTATCCACGCCATGTTGAAATATTGTATTTTTTCGTTTAATGTATGGGATATTATGTATTATGTTCTAATAAATATATACAATACATTTATAATTTACATTTATATTTTTGAAAACATGAACTATTGATTAAATTTTAAAAAGATATAAAATTTAAAACAAAAATTTATTTGAACATTATTAAAAACCATTTAATAGAAAAGGTGTCTGTATAAAGACATGTCTAAAGGAACCCTATAGTCTATAGGGATTCTTCTAAAGAGTCTTATCTATCATTTTTTTAAATGGGCTTCTTTCAAATAATTAGGGAATTACAATATACTATAGGCGAGATAATAGTTTTCCCATACCCTTTTCGTACGTTGACACGAACCTCACGTATATATAGTAAAAACTTTAACAAAATTGTTTATACCAAAATAAATTATGCGTGTGAAATATTTTAATACTTGTTACTTTGTGTTCAATTGACACTTAAATTAATGTGAAAAACTAAATTTATGGAAAATGTCAACGTGTTGATTCGAGCCCATCATATATTCCGTAAATAATTTAAAATTGTTTTGAAACTAATACATCATGTCAAGTTTTCTTATTTGTTTTGATACACTATCTTTTTTTTCTTCTGTGTTTAGAAGATTTCAAAATGTTTAGTATTGGCATTACTTGTAAGTAAATAATTTCAATAAATATATTCATACCAAATCTAAATATTATAAATGATTCATTTTGATTGAATTGACAACATATCTTACATGTGACAACGCCGTCTGTCTGTTAGTAAGATCTAAAATAAAAAATCGCCCAAATTTTGCAGCAGACGTTTTTTTTTATTGAAAAATAAGTGTTAAAAATCGTTAATTATATAAAACATAAATTTTACTTAAAAAATGATATGATTTAATTTTAATTTATTTAAAATTTAATAAAAATTACAACGATGTATTTTTAGAGGCATTTTAAATTTTCGGGTGCGGCAGGGTACCTTGAATTCGTTTTTGTACAAAATTACCTTTTTGCATAATATTAAAATGTCTGATTAAAATTAAATAAAGTTTTTGGATAATGAATTTTCCAGTTTTCCGAAAACTTAGCATACAAAAATTATCCACATTGACAAACAATGTATTTATAGTTAAATGGAAATTAATGTTTTTTTGAATAAATTGATTTTTCAAATTTTAAAAATGCTTTTCTTTCAATTGTTCAGAAAGTATATTGCTAATATTGCTATAATCTACATTGACAAAAAAATGTTGTCTCACATTTGTTGTTCAAAATAATAAATACAAATCGAGAAACTTTCGTGAAAATGTTAATACTATATCACTATAATATGATAGCTACATACGTCGTATTTATATTAATATATTGTTAAAATATTTTATCTATATGGGCTATACTATAATAATTTAATTATTCATCAATTTGAACATAACAATTTATAATTAATTGATTATTCCTACTTAGGTTTAACTAAATAAACATTTAGTCAATAGACAATAATCAATAGACAAATAGACAAGCTTTGAATGCGTCTGTAAAAAAATTCAACACTATAAAAAATTCACCCATAGAATAACTTTTATGTTGCTGTACTAACGTTTATATCATATATAGTTTGATGTTTAAAACAGAGCAGGTGTATGTTAAATATAATATCTGTATATTTCTGTAAGCAGAAAGATAGTCAATTTTTAGGAAAAAATAATATTGTTACATGTTATAAATTTATTATGCCACAGATGTATATTTTATATATACATAACTGATGTAAAATATACAGTTTATTGATAAGCGAAATCTAAAATGTATTAATTATATACATTTTGTCACATATTGAAATTGATGGGTAAGAATATATTGCATATATTTATATATAGGCATAATACCAAAAAGGGCACATCATTAAGGCACGATTCCGCTTATCGGCCACATCTGCCGAAGAAATATCTATTGTATTGAAAAATAATTTTCAATATTATAAAAAAATTATATCAAAAATATTATTCATTTATTTATAGCTTTATTTTAATTCGATGTGTCAATGTCTAAATAAACTGAAAATATATATTACTAATAGATACTCCCATTTGTGTAAATTTGTATATTTATAGGACTATACATACTTATTTATGAGACATTATGCAATGTATATCAATTTATCCTATACATTTACTTACATAGTTTTTTTTCTTTTCACAACAATGTAAACGCTAACGTTTAGACTTGGGCAAACATGGTAATTCTTCCCATGCCACTTCGTCACGCACTCAACTACACAAGAGCCATTTTCTACATCAACTACAGCATCAACTTTTTCCTCTACTCCTTCACGAGTTCGTTTTTCCGATCGGAGATGAAGCGAATTTTCACAATTCGATCGCGCCGACGTAAGGCAATGGCTCTGTACGCCTATCACTGTGCCACGCCACCGGAAGAGCGTCATATCGAGGGGTCCCCCGAGAGAGATAGCGTTACAATAAAATCTATTAAAGTATCGTTTTTGAGAGATCATAAAACATGCTGAAGGGTGACTATAGTTTATACATTGTAACGAGATAGATTTGTGAAGAACTATTTTTTAATAGTTTTAAATAAATAAATATGTTTTGTATCTCAGTTTATGCGATCGACATATTTCTTATGGGATTTATATTTTAAGTAAACAAATATTTCCTACCTGCTTAGCGAAGAATAAAGTACTGGATTGTTAAACATATGACTGTTTTTACTTATAATTTCATGTGACTAGTGTATAATTTTATTTTTTCCTCACCATTTATTATTTTTATGGAGGAAAACATCAAAATATTTATTTCATTGCCTGTTCAAAGATCATTTAACGTATCATAAATTAATTTATTGACCCAATGAAATCCATTTTTTTAAATTTGTGTCTTGCTGTCTTATTATTTTTTGTTTTGTTTTTGTATATGCAGTACATATAAATATGACCATACATAATTAAATATAAAAAGTATAATTCAAATTATATATACGTTAATAAATTGAAGGATTCAATAACTGAAAACGTTAGTTATTAATATAGCAAACTTCAATTTTGTTATTTTCAAAAGTAAAACATTTTATTAACTTATCATCAAAGTTTCGCCATGTCTTTCATTGAAACTTTTAAAACAACAGTTGTTACAAAAGTTTAAAATATAAAAAGTTATTTTTGTCATCTTTTGAAGATTATTGTGGCATTCTCTCAAAATATATGTTGTATATTTCAATATTTTCTTTTATGTTGTGCATGTTTATTATACAATACTTTATACATACAAAGTATATACAATACGTACATTAACAATACGTATATACAATATTAGAATTAAACATTTTTAGAATGTTTTTGAATGTTCAAATATTTAGTAATTTTGTATATTACGTAATTTGTTTTCTTCGATGTTTATTTTATCAGAATATTAATTATATAAGAATTTTTAATCATCATGTGTACAATATCAATCTATACAAGGAATTTCCCATTAAAGATATAGAGTGTTAATCTAATATATTATATCACAATTGTTATATTTTACAAACTATGTCATATCATAAAATTTTGTGAATAAACGTAAACATTTATTTATTAAGCATACGTATTTATTAACTGAGGAGACTACGGGGAGAGCGATAAAGTGTTAATGTTGAGAGGGATAAATAATCTACAAATTGGCGTAATATTTCTAGAAGAAAAGAGGTTGTTATATTAGTTAAATGACACAAACACAATTAAAATAACATTTACAGAATTTGAAACACTATAATCATATAATGGACTTTGTTTGAAGGAGAGGACATTAACTATAAAATTTAACCTGAAATATGTTTCAAAAAGCTATACAATCTCAACAAAATTAATATTTTGCAAATATAGCACATTCATACTTTTTTTAATATATATATGCATATTTCATTTTAATTGTATTAATTTTAATAATTAATATCGCTAGTTTGTTATGTATAAATTAGCATCTACAATGAAAGAATATTTATTTTTTGAAATAATTATTCAGTCAGGAATATAATCGTGATTTATTATTTTCGCAATATACATTTAATTCATTGTACATTGAAATGAAAATATTAATATACTAAAAGACCAAAGTAATATCCACTACTTCATAATGTGTATTTAGAAAAAAGAAACCACGAAATAAATAAATGTTATCCATTTCAATAACGTTTTAAAAGTAACAAATGTTTTTTAATACTTTAAAATCGTATTTTAATAAAAACAAAAATAATAATTGCAATTGTGTTGTTTTTCAAATTATAAATCTATTACTATTATTTAAATCCTCTTCACAAATGAAAAAACTAAAGGCGCTATATTACCATTTATATTAAGCCATGTTTTATTCAATAATTACAAATATATACTGCAACAATGACATTCAGAAACACTGTCTTAGTCAATCAAAAAAACTTTTTCTGATGTGCAAAGTTGATTATTTGAATCACCATCTTAAAAAGTGTTATTAGTCAACCTCACATGTTCAACATTTTACTCCAGGTGTAACACTATGCCTTCCACAAACTGAGCAGCGTTCGTGCCGATGTAACTGTCGAGAAACCAAATTTACATTAGCATTTCTCGGGTTAGATTTAGAAGTAAAATTTGTCAAGATATCATCTTTATTTCTGGACAAACCAATAAGATTTATAATTCGTTATACCATTGGTCAATAATAATACCATGGTTTACGGTTAATTGTCTCAGAAACTTACGTCGCTTAGATCTTCTGGATTGCAAATTGGATCCAGACATCATGTGACATAGTAAAACTTAAATAAGCATTGACCGCTGACACATCCGAAATATTTTGAAAATAAAAAAGAGGCCATCTGTACATTTTATTATAGCATGTTGTATTATAGTTATTAAACATCATTTTTTGAAGTATCACCATCATCACTTATATGTTCAGTATGTACCTCGCGAATATCTTGTATATCATCCGTTTTTTTGTCATTATTATTTTTGTAATAATCTGATTCATGAAAAATATATTTATTGTTCTAAATATCATTTATCGTTTTTTTGGCACAATCTTTGTGGTCAATTACTTGCCATAGTCAACTAAAATAAACTGAAATAAATTAGATTTAGCAGTGAGATAGCTAAAATGCGAATGTATAATATTTATATTGGCTATTTGGTATTTATTGTAATTGCATCATAGAAAGCATGAACAGTCAGTAGTACATAGGCACCCACAGTTTATAAGAGTAGAATAGCAAGGGTCGATTCTTCAGCAGTACCCCTTACCCCATAACCCCCCTCTGGAGAAATATTTGATATGCATAGAAATGATTGTTTGCACCCGTTATTCCTGAGGAAGTATGAAATTGTATTTGTAAGAGTGTGCTACTACGCAGTCGGCATGAAAGGTCTCAAAACATACGTTTCATTCCAGATATTGGTGATATACAACAACCGATAGTCTTTTTTTAGGAACAATTCAACAACAATTCTAGTTTTAAAATTGTAGTACACAACCATCTTACTGGTCGATACAGATGTGCCGCTTGCAAATATTTTAATACGAAAATGCTGTCTATATTCTTTCGTAATTTAAAAAATTATGACTCACGTGCTGTTTGTTAAACTGCTTTAGGTAAAGTGAAAGAATGGCAATTGGGTGTCATTCCACTTTCAAAGGAAATGGCTCTGACCACCACGTTTCATGTTGATAAAATTAACAAGATTGAACAAGAACGATGCGATGGTGAGATGAAGGAATTTACTATTCGCATAAAGCTTCAATTCAAGGTTAGCGTTCAGTTATTGTGTGGTTCATTAGATAGTCTTGTCAGAAAAATATTGAGCCAGATAAACATAAGAAAAGTAATAGAGCGATTCCTTCTACTGCTTCTAAATCTGTCATAACAAGTAAATGTTTATTTTCTTAATGTTATTTTTCTTCGATTGAAAAAATGAAATTATCTACATTACTAACAAGAGGACCCTTTTTTGGTACACAGAGGACAGCAATGTTTAGAGGAAGATTACAAGGGAGCTAAAGAGACATTGTGAGAATTCAATTGTCAGAATTTTTGTGACTACATTCTTGCATATTTAAAATGTGACGTGCATCAATTATTGGTTTATGTCTTTGAGGCTTTCCGCAGCATCAGTTTAAATAAATACAAGCTGAACCTTGCATATTTTGTTTCTGTAACCAGCATGTATTGGCAATCTGTCTTTAAAGTGACAAAGGCTAAAGTATTGACTAAAAGCTAAAGGCTACTTATTGACATTGACAAGTATAAATGTATTGAAAATGGAACCAGAGGTGGAAGGACATTTGTAAATAAACATCATGAGAGAAAGTATATTCTAACAAATTTTGCATCAGAACATGTAGAGTTATTGTATGTATATATACTAATAATTTATACGGAAACGCGCTTTCACAATCATTGTCACACTCTCTCAATTTAAATGGATGTCTCAACCAGAAATCGATAAATTATACTTCTTAATGATGATTTAAATAGTTGGATACATCTGTGAAGTTGATTTACAATATCCACCACACATTCAGGAAATAAGTGAGGATCTACCATTTGCGCTTCAGAAAACAATTTTATTATCGAGCTTGTTGACTCCATTCATGAATTCCTAATATAAAAATTTGTCTTCCAAACAGAAAAATGGACTCAAACACAAGGGTTCAACGAAAATCCTACCTACACATAATAAAAAGTAGAAATGTGTTTGTCATGGAATGATGCTACAGTTTTAATCTAAAGCAAGGAATGACATCAACAAAATACGTAAAGTGCTACGATTTCATTAGGAGCCATATGTTCCCCAGATTGCATACAGTATAAGAGTTGACGCAAATAGGAGGCAAATAATAAGTTTGAGCAAGACTATTACAAATTCTTAAATAATTCACCGTTTTGTAAGAGACACAAAAATCCACGAAAAAGAATGAATTTCCAATTAACTAATTCTGAGGAGCATGTAACAACTCTGGCAAGTCGAGCATCATTTTTAACTACGACAATATTCAATAAAGATCTATTTGGATTCGATTCGTGCAAAGAAGCAGCAATAATGGATAAGCTAATTTATATTGAAAGGGCGGTTCGAAACTCTCAAAGCTTGTCATGTATTCTCTACGATATGACAGCCTCATAAGATACTCAAAGGAGCTTAGTGTCAAATTTGAAATACTAGCAGGTGATACCGACTCCTTTTTCCGACGAGTATTTAAAATGAACGTCGACGAAGTGCTTTTTCCGCGGATGCTTCAAGATTGTCTGCTAGATTCATATAATTTTCTGAAAACACATCCAAGCTACTCAAGTCCATAAACAGCAAAATTGGGCTGTGTGAAAGATGTATGTGCGGGCAATCATCAAAATAAGGAGTGGATTTTTTTCGACGAAAAGCATGTAGCTCCTTATTACAAAATGGATCTGAATACAAGAGAGCGAAAGGTGTACAAATGAGTGTTGAAAAAACATTATCACTAATTATTCTTTCATGAAGGCTTACTATGATTAGGTGGAAGTCAATACTGATCAGACAAGATTTGCATAGCACAATCATAACATTACAACCTTACAATATAATTAACGAAGTTTGTCATTCTTTAAAGATAAGAGGGCATGGATCGGTCGGAATTATAGCTTTCCATCATCATATTGTAAACATCAATTTACAGGCATGTTTCCTGAATGTTTCCTAAATTGCAGACTTTTAATAATGCCGTTTAGTTGTTCTGTTAAACTATACATATCTGATGAGATCATAATATGATCAAAACAGGATAAAAGCCTATAAACAAACGAAACAGTTTGTAATAGTTATATCTATCGCAAGCATGTGTGGCCATAAAGAAACTCGTCGATTTGGTAATACATCAAGTAAAGACTCAAGTGAAGACGAAGATGATCGGATATATTTTTCAGATCCAAACACAACCAGTCCCATTGTTACATATGAAATTTATAATACATTGAAGGAATTGATTCAAATGTTATATAGAAAACATTTCAGATGATAAACGGGGTACACGTCAAAAGATAGTATCTTATATTATTCAAGAGATTGCATTCCACTATCGCATCAAGTATCTTAGGAGGAAAGCCCAACTTTGAGTGCGATTGAAAACCGAATTAGAGCTACAAGTCATCCTAAAACTAATAGTGCTATGGCTGCCTATTATAATGAAGTTAATATCACACTTAAACCAATGATTAGAAAATTCATTAATTAATGCTTGTCTTATCAATTCCAATAAACAAACTGAAATAATTTCAATAAATTATTTAATCATGGGAGGTCGATTTAAAATGGGAAGTTCCATGTCTGTTGTTGGTCTATTGCTATGTGGCAAGACGGTATTTGATACTTATTTATAGAAATGCATCAATACATACTCACAATTTCTAATACACATATTCATTGGTATTGTGGAATTTTAAAACCAAATTTTGTGGAAAAGCTGAAACCAGATATATATAACTGGTGTAGAAATACCCACTTATTAAGGTTTGACTGATAATGTTATTAAAATTGAAAAGGGAAATGTGATTATACTAGATAATCTTATGAATAAATCAATGTCATATAAATTGGTGACTCAATTATTTACAAGGATTGTTCATCATCGCAACTGTTTATTGATCAATATTTCTCAAAGTATGTTTGTAAAGGGACGTCATAGCAGGACTCGATCTCTCAGTACTCATTATCTGGTATTTTTAATAATTCGCGCGCGAGACATGAGACACATTAGATTCTTCAGTCTTCAGATAAATAACAAGTTATTGTCGGCAGGCTTCCATAATGCTACAAAAGAGTGTTCTTATTCTTATGAACTTTAGGATTTCCATCAAAGCACAACACACGAGATTTCAATAAGAACGCGTATTTTACCACATGAAGCACCACAGTGTGCAATTATATTATGACACAGTAGCGTGCAAATAACGTTTTAAATAAACAAAAAGAAAACGACTACAATATGTGATGCTGATGGTTGCTTGATCATGATTGGAGTTGTTCTTATATTCAAAATTGGAATTCTATTCTATTCTTTTATGATTAATTTTTTACATCTCAACTCGACAGAACCACACCATTGGCTTCAAGATTATAATTATTCATAATATTAATGAAGTTTTTTGCAAGTTAACCAATTTTCAAACATTGGAGTCACACAACTTCGGCGAATTCAACCATTCATACTTCTATTGCACTATGATGATCGTTTTCAAATTGAAGCAATCGAAACTTACAAAACATCACATGTAAAATCATATTGAGTGCCGCCCTTGTTTGGGTATTCGGATTTCACAAAGAACTTGATTTTATCAATGACGAACTTAATACTGAGTTTAGAAGGTACCATCTTATTTTATCGAGCAAGGAATACTGACAGATTCAGCTCCACATAGATCCATAGTATCTGCTACTCATAAGCGACCATCCAGCGGATATATAAGCCTTATAGTGCTGAACGAAAATATTTGAAGTAAATCTCTCTTTTAAATTGTACTTCATTTTGATAGTGTATTTCTTAGCACTAATGATCTTATTGCAAACAATTTTAATGTCATTAAGTTACCCGAATCAATCGTGTTGGATAGTACTTGTGCTACTGCTCCTGAAAAGCAAAAAAAGAGAGGGTGAGATAGCCCAGTTCGGTTAAGGCCCTGGTGATTAAGTGTGAAGGTAGCGGGTTCGAATCCCAGCAGTGTACCTTATCTCTCACTGGCAGACAGCTGTGTCTGTCG
>JAUZND010047078.1:0-20076 GCA_034780555.1 Coelogynopora nodosa | reverse complement strand
ACAGGAGTTTGGGATGAATAGATTGAAATAGGCTCTGAAGACGACGGTGACAATGACGAAAGTGAGAGTGAAAGAGGACAGACACTGCAATCATTCAGTTCTCAATCCAGTTC
The DNA here is from genome assembly GCA_034780555.1 of Coelogynopora nodosa. Lineage (NCBI taxonomy): Eukaryota > Metazoa > Platyhelminthes > Proseriata > Coelogynoporidae > Coelogynopora > Coelogynopora nodosa. The sequence goes on along the minus strand of JAUZND010047078.1, from coordinate 19,963 downwards.
TCAGGAGGTCGTAAAACAATAACATTCTCCCTGTGGAGGGCAATTCAAACGGACACATGCAACTATCGAATTAACAGCTTCAACATGCTGTACCTTCTCAATGTGTAGTTGGGAAAGATGCACATTCCAATCAATATACGTCTTAGATTGTTAAATATATAACCATCATGTTTTATTCATTAATTTATTATAAGAATATATATATTATACTTAACATGTTGTAATAATATCCGTGTAATATGTAAAATTGAAGAATCGATCTTAAGTTGGAAAAAACAGCATTACAAAATATGTAATAAAACTTCTTCTAATATTCTCTTCCAATTAATCTATGCATGAGTTGGTATATGGAGCATAGATATCTATATATTGATTAAATTATAGTTACAGACTAGTCTTAAATATCTATAATGGTATGAAGTAAGTAATATTATATGGATGAAGTGTAGATGATAAATAGTAACGCGAAACAATCAATTTTGATGATTGATACAAATGTTAATATTAAATGATTCATCAATATCATTGATTGTGACTTGATAATATGAATGTATGGATTTGTCTTGATGTACATTGATTATTTACCTTTTGCATTGATATATTTATTGCCCTACTAGTTAGGCCCGCCAACTATATAGATAGATATCCATCGCCAATAATTTATAAAATCTAGAAATGTATACGTTTAATCAGCAGACAATGTTAGGCCTTGTATAATACGATTACAACAAACAAGGTAACAAGGCCGTAGTATCAAAATATGAGCAAGACTGTTCGGAAGACATTATTCAACGAGATAATACTACGGAGAAATAGTACACTTTATAATAACAGAAGAATAAAACAAGTTGGCCAAAGTGCTGGAACAAATGAATGAATGAAGTAAAACCATATAATTATTATGATATGGGTATGTATTCTATATCGACCAATTAAATGGCACAATAAAATTAACAAGACAATGCTACTCTACTATATTATGTTATATTGCAGTGTGGTTCATTTAACTATACAAAAAACGCTAATGTACATCATGTTCTATTATTATCTACACTTAGAAAAAAGGGGGGGAAAATAGTATGACTTACTAATGACAATGCCTCTTTTAAAGGGTTAAGATAGGGAATTGATACACAATCAGCTATATAAGAGTAAAAAAGAATTAAGAAAAGTCAGACAAATTGAAAATGTTCTAAAATATTACTCTAGCGTTTATAGGACTTGTGATGCTTTTTAAAAACGGTTCATTTCACCGAGTTTATCCTAAAACAATAAACAAGCGGTTTTCCCAAACTTTAACTATACCACGACGGAAGAGGGGGGAGTAAAGTTGGACCCTATATTTGTCAAAGGAGCACCACTCCTAGACTTTTAACCAATCACGGCAAGATTATATAGCATTGCTTATAGTCCGTTCTTTCTCATTGTTTTCATGTTCACATTAAGTATTAATTAAATAATAATAATAACAATAAATGATTTGTAACAAAAGTATTCATCTCAAAGTTGATCAGAATGTAATTTATAGGTAAGATCAAATATTTCATTTTTGGAATAAACATTTATTCTCAACTTATTTGTTTTAAATGTAATATATCGAGTGAGAAAAATAAAAGTAGCTTATGTTATGTAAAGATTATCGATTGTATGATTAAATCTTGATATTGTCATAAAAGGATTAAATCCGATAAAAATCATTCCTTTTAGAATTATTTAATCATTTTCACAAAAAGTTGTATATAATATATTGAACCAAATAAAATTATCGTAATTTATATAATATGTAACAGAAATGTATCATAAAAAGATGCCTAATAAAGAAAAGTGACATAGAATCAGGTTAGCTTATAAACATTATAACTTGAATTAAATGCATCACAGCAATGTCAGATATTTGTGTTAAATATTTGCAGATGACATTCGATTAAATTTATATTTAATAATTAATAATCATCCAAAGCCCCAAGTCCAGTTCTGGCCAAACTGTTATCTGATTTAGTCAATATAATAAATGATTGACACAATTAGTTTTAAGAACAAAATGTTGTGCTGAAAATCATTTTTTGAACTTAAATTGTATTTCGATCTACTTTGGGGATAAAAATGTAAAAAATCAATACTATTTTCAAACAATAATTGAATTAAATAATTAAATTCAACAATATTTTACACCACACAAATGTCCATGGAGAAAAAGATACAGCTACTGAACATTTGCAAAGATCAGTTTAAACCCCTTTTTCGCCAAGGGTTTATTCAAAGCTAGTCAGTGGGTTTAATACATGAAATACTATATTATAATTTTGTTATTTCAGTATAAACAACTTAAATATTTTGCGCAAAAGTAATGCCATCCAGTTCTGTTAGCTCTAAAGGAACTAACTACTCAACTACATGCTTCAATTTCATATTAATATGTATCAATATTCCCAGGATCTTCACAGAGTACACTGAATAATATTGTTACCCTATATAATAGAACAATGGGCATGGGTCTCTTTTCACTACATTACAACTGCACGGCTGCAGGGTTGGTCAGTCCAGCAGGAGAGATAGAAGGAAATATTCAACTGAATGGGTCACGAAATAACATTGTTCCAGGGTGACAGGTTTTCAAACTGATTTAACTGCCTGTTATACACTGGCCAAATGAGAAAGAGAGAGAGAAGGGTGTGTCGAAATACGCATTCATTAACTAATCAAATGCTGACCAGTTCCATACAAAAATTGTCATCACACTTTAAGAATATAGTGTAAATTTATTTTACCATATACAGTACAGTATAATATGCATTTTTCAACCAGATTTAAATAATAAATGAGAGAAGGGAAAAAAAGCATTAGGTGAGAAAAACTGGGAGAGACGAAATATAACCCCAAAAGAACGGACTCCACTTGGCTAAAGATGCTGACCCAAAAACGGAACAATACCAGTCCATAATAATAGTAAAAGCAGTAGAAATTCAAAAAGTCATCATTAAAAAGGTGTACACCGACGGGAGGGGTGAATAGGGAACCAGAAAGCGAGAGAGAGAGAGAGAGAGTGTGAAAGAAATGAATAACTTGATAAATAATAATATTTGGAACTGCGACCACGCACGTCAACAATTAATAATTATTGTATCATTCTCAAACTGCGGGCCAACGTCAACATCAACGACCCCTAGACGTGACGTCTATTCTCTCTCCCATATTATGTAATGATTGACTTGTACCGTGGTATATAGGAGAGCCAGGGAGAACCACTGCGCTCCCCACCATCCTTGTATATAGGCCCTAGTATATGAGCGCCTATATAACTCATAGGTCTACACAATACAACACACACGCACGCACTACAGAGACACCGATTATAACAGCTACTATAGAGTCGGTAGTATAGGTCGTCCAGGAAATGGCTCAAACTGGGATCTATTCAACGGAATCCATAGATGCGTGGAAAAGCAGTATTAAGTGAAGACTGAAAACTTAGGCAGAATGATGACATCAATATAGCCTGCTGCAAGGCTGATATAAAGCCTATCTTGGTCCGCATTTAGGGACACGAAATTTAGGTAGTACACATTATACCTATCGCTTGATTAATGTCCGTTAGCTGGGTGTTTCGTCAACGAGTACTATTAATAGGGATGTTATATAATTACTGAATTGTTTGAGCGTGCTCATATAATTTTTATATTATAAATACATTGTGGAACAGTATAAATGACAACATTCCATTCCGCGCATCAACACACCGACATAAACAGAACTCGTCAGAGCGACGACAGCAACTCTACAATATTGTAACAAAATGTTTGTAATACAATTAAAATATAATCAAAAGGAAACAAATACAACAATTACGATCGAACTCTAGAATGGTTTTCACTTTTCATTCTCCGATGACTTTTATTACAAAAAGATATAAGTAGCAGCACATAATATTATATAGTCTGGTTTAGAATTTCATCTTTTACGCAGATATTTAATTAACATGCATATAACATATTGTATATAAATATTGTTTAACAAAGAGAAGTATAAAATTTCCCAACAATCATAATCGTTATATAATATATTGTACTGTTAGAGACCCGCTACACTGGTAACATTTTCCCAAACCAAACGAGACAGATAATGTTCTACCCCAATTCTAAATGCTGAATCCAGACAGTATAATTATAGCATGGCAGTGATATTCGAGACAATCTGCAGCTTCATGTCTCGCGCTAAAGTCAATAGTCTCGCATAGCATATATAATAGGACATATTACAGAAGCGCAGTGTCATGGTGCAGTTGAAGAACACAACAAGGTCTGGTGTACAATATATGGGCAAACAAAGAGCATATAACTATAACAACAACAGGCTGGCTGGCTCGCTGGAGAGAGACTGGCTGCGTGTGTTAATCAAATGCAAATATTAACGAGAGAGCGAAAGTGCCTCACCGACTCACTCAAATGATAACAAAATACACTAAACTAGACACGGCCATCTATAAAAAAACAAACCTGAAACTCGAACATTCCGTGGGGACCTGTGTCAAATATTGTATTATTATAACAGTTTTGTTGAAATTTATTCTGTTAACAGTAAATCCAAAAATTCTTCGGAAAATCCATCCTCACCAGCGTCTAATAATTATGCAATATCGATCAGACCAAAATATTATCTACTATTTATGGTTAATTTAAAATGAACTATCAGTATTAATTTTTCAAATCACCCCTCCCACCATATCTCACCTGAGTTTGTGCTCCCGCCCATCACTGGCTTATGCTAAGAAGTTCTTTTGTCTATATACGGTTGTTTGAATTGATTTCCAAAGACAATACTATAACTGAGTGCTGCCTGCGCGCTAATTATATACACTAAAAAATACTACTTCATAATATGCCAGCAAGTGTACATACATACAGAATGGTGCATGCGTTGTTGAGGTTAGCGGGGGGGGGGGGGGGGTTCCCTGATCATTCCATCAGCAGGCAAAGTTTGTCTTGTCGATGAATGGATGGGGTTGGCGGTTAACGAAGGCACGGAGGTAATGGTGGAAAAATACGTGTGTGAGGGTTGATCATCACGAAGGATAACATCCCCAGCCAGCAGTCCCTCCGTCCGTCCATCAATGTTTTCGTATCCCACTCAGTGTCTAAAGCTTCATCTAACCCCACAAATTACATCAATAGTTGGGTTAGGCTGCCTGGTGGCATTTTCAGGCATCGTATAAGCTGCGGATCTGGCTGTCAATCTTTCCACTTGCTACCATTATCAGCGTAAATTGTTGAGAATTTGAGCTTTGATATTTTTGTCCGCTGAACTATTGAACAATAGGCCTAAATATAATATATATATAGAGTAAACGTGTGTGTTCCCAAAAATCATATATTACGTGAATTTTGAAACTTATTCTTTTCAAAACACACTATGACAATAATATGCTTAATTTTAGATTCTCATAATCATTCGACAAATGTGTACTTTAAGGAGATAGCCGCGCTCCAATCGTCCAACTCGAGAAAACTGAAACGTTCTTGGCTAATTGGATTCCCAGTAAAGAGATCAAATTTCATTCCATCATCGTCACAAGAAGAAGGATCTGTGTGTGATAGTCGCGTGGTGACCATCACAAGTGTGACAACAATTAATTAAACACAGAAGAATAAATAAACATTGAGCAACAGTATAGAGTACAGACAATTTTAAAGAATTCTTGATCGTTCATGCCGAATGTGTATCTCCCACCACCAATGAATAACTCTAATAATCAGCACTGTTTATTCAAATAGATATCAATGTCATACGAATCCTTAGAAAAGCGCAATTATCTTAGTTTTTATATTATCTAGGTTGAATAATACTATAAAAATGTTCACCGATATTTTTTTAATTTCCGTCCATCTAGCTGCTATATATAACGTCAGTTACTATTATTTATACTCTCATGATAGTTAATAAATATATGATTATAAATCTCAAGATATCACCCACAAATTTGTAATATAAAATTTAATAAAATGGAGTAACCTCAGCATCTGATTCAAGTATTAATATATACACAATTTCCGGAGCCTTTCGTCGAAACAGCAATCGATACCTCAGTCCCCCTCCCGACTTCCCCTCATAACAAAGTTATTTAACTCCATAAATATGAGAATATATATATATACACAAACACACACACACCGGAGTCATCAGGCTGAGCGTGCATTGTGTCATAAACTGCTCATAACCGCTGCGACTAAAAAACAAACTTTCTTCAATTACCGGAGCCCCAGCTGGGCATGCATGCCGGGTTGACGGCAGTTATGTGCAGCAGAGAGAGGACGGCTGATATCATGCAGCCTCCCCCCTCTCCCCATCGCCTTTTTTCAGAAATGATTTCATGTTTTGTAGAGAGCAAGCATGCAGTTGAAACCATGACAACAGGAAGTTATAAGTATACGTGCGTGGCTAGCTGGCTGGGACACCAATGAGCCTCAGCTGCTGCCAAACCCCCTCTCCGTCGCATATAGAACTATTGATGTGCTGTAGTCCACCCTACACAGACAGACTGACAGAGAGGTTCTTTGCAATAATAATAAAATATAAGTAATCTGTAAAAATCAGTGAGCTTTAGCTGAATAGACTACAGTATATTATAGGATATTTAATTAAAAGTGAGTGCTCAAATTCCAGACACGATGGCAAATTAGTTTTAAACATATTCTTTTCTTGTTTTACTTCAAGTATCTCTATGCATGTCGCAATCTATAAATAGACACCGGGTGCATGTACAATATGCGGCAAAGTTTATTTTTAGTAACAAGAAATTAATTAAAATACCCCCAAATTAATTTCTGATGGCACTGCACAAACCTGCCTATATAGACGGGGACAACATTGTTTAAACAAAGAAAGGGAGAAAAGGAGAATAAGGTGTTCAATGAAATAGTGTGACGCAGTTATATGAAAAGGGCATCGCGACATAGTGATAGTTAACACTGAGGGGAGGGGGGGGTGGGGAAGGGAGGGAAGAAGGGGTGTCTTGTGTGCGTTGTAATTTGGGAAACAAACGGAATAACAAAGCAGTAATATATATAAGGAGGGGGAACAATCGATAAATAGGCAATCATAGCCATCCCCTCTTCACCCATATACCTCGATGATTGTCACATTAAGTGGATGCATTTTTGCAATCAGTTGGCATTTCTTGTCACCATTAATTCTCCCGCGCTGTTTAAATATGCGACCTTACATGATAGCCAAGCGGAGCCACAATAATGCTCTCCCAATTGGAGTTGTGTAACAGCTTGATGTTGTGTAGAGTAATTATGGGTTGAGGACACAGGCAAAGGGTTATAAATATACAATTATTAATGTATACCAAGCAAAATAACAATAATGTAACAATAACAATAGCCCCTCGGCATTTAACTGGGATAATGGCTTAAGTAAAAAATTTATTAGACAACAAATCGATCACTCACAGGAATTGTAATAAATGTGATTTCTTCTCTCATAACAAACACAATGCCGGTCGACTGACTATCTTATAACATCATTCCCATTTCTGAGAGAGAGAGATGGAGCAACGATAAAAATTAACTATTAAAAGGAAAAGGTACCTCCGCTGGCTTCTACATCTTTCAATCCCCCCACCCTCCCCTCGATCCCTTTTTATACACACCGGAACAGAATTCTTACAACTGAAATTAATTTTCCAAAGCATGCGCGCAGGGGTGCATGCAATCTCAGCCACGAGCCTCGAAGTGTGTTGTTTACCGCTTAATATATTGATCCCAACTAAATTGATCAAAACACGGGCAAGCGGAAAATATCGTTTTATATTATAGTCATGGAGTAAGAAGCGTATTACAGTTGTCTATTGTATACTTAGCTAGAGAGATGATGATTAGGCGGAAGAAAGACTGAAGAAGGACGAGAGAAGTTAATACTGCATACGGCAAATACAGGAATTCTTGTTCCCATACAAGAACACGATATGGAGAATCAGTGACCCGGGTATAGGCCCATAATTGTCTTTTCGACTACACTTTCCGTTTCATCGGGGAAAGGCGGATTGCATGTTTCCCTATAATTGTTTCTCCCTTTCATCTTTGGTGATTTCCACTCATTCATGTATCAATTGATAATATGGCATGCTGCTCAGTGTCATATCTGCGCTACAACAATCACTATAATACAGCTCGCTATCAAGCCATGCGCCAGCCATGCCATCTTGATTAGCCAACTATATCAAGAGTTGAGAGGGCGAAAAGAAGCGAATTAGCCCTCTTCCATCAGTCAATTTACAGTCAATCAAATAGTATCACACGATAAATAGAGAGAGAGAGAAGTGGGAAGAGAGTTCACCTTAAATTATGGATGAACTCAGACTTTGATCCTTGTCACAGATAATCTCATTTTAATATATTGCACAGAGGAGAATTGAAGAGGAGCTATTAGTGTTGTATATCGGGACTTGTATATTGGACTTTATCTGCGGTTAGAGCGAGCAAGAGCTACTTAGATTACGTCAAGTCAAGTTACTGTACAACTAATCAAGTTATATACTGTGGCAAAACTAACAAGAATCTCAGCTTGCAAAAATTTCCCATTTCATCAAATTTATCAGGCATTAAAAAAGTATAGCTTTGAATGTGATGATGGCCTATACTATATTTATAGTTCTTATGTAAATAATTTCAATTATCTTCGATGCCATCACTAGCATATATTATAATAAGGACTTATTAACTCAGTTCTATACTTCATGGTGATACGCCTTCCTTAATTTGGTATCATTATAATTTGACTGAACATCTGAAACTATATAAACTATATATATATAAATACTCCACAGTATAATTATTAATTATAATACATTACTTTAATCTATATAAATTAATCGACCTAAACTAATCTAAATGTATATAATATTAATAACGTAATTGATCCTTAATATGACTCTTATAGTACACGCATTCCGCGATATATCAAAAATTACTATTAAAAAAAGACTCACAAAGAAAAACACACAGTAACCTGTAGTTTAAAATGGTCGTCCAAATATCGTCCACTATTCTTCCACCACATCATACCTACACAAAACAAAATATTCGAATGGAAGACTTCGAAGACATAAATAATTTGCCTCGTTATAGCTGGTGTCACGCCAACTTCTACAGTACAAAACAGCCACGGAAATCGCCGGCCGCAGAAACACATTGATTTCTCCCGCTATGATAACACCCAGTTGCCACAAGAATCGTCAAATGTTCACGCTTAGTATTATCATCATCATATTATTATCAGTAAAAAGTCAATCTAATAAATCTACAGCATGCAGTCATAAAGCTAAACTATCATACCAGTAGCACGCATCGGGATAGCATTAAAACAACAAGAAGAACAATAAAAAAACAATTTTCCTGGCAATAAATGGACACGACAAATCTGCCGCAGACTACACCCACCCGGCTTGCTTTGTGGATACCCAAACAAACACACATCATAACGGCGCAATTATAAGGGAGGCAACACCCCCCCTCCAGCATTCCTCGACTAGGATATAGTAAACATTGATAGAGAGATATTATACGATTAATAAAAAAAATGTGATTTTTCTTCTCTCCGTTGTTTCTGATTTATGTAATAGTACACATATACAGAAGGCTGCCTTGCATCTAGAAGGATCAAACAGTTTATAGTTCTTCCGAAAGCGGAGGAGATGGGGGGAGGGGGGGGGCTGTGTGGAAGAATCGTGTTCTAATTCTTTAAACACAACTACTATGCAGCAGTTGTATATATTATTCGTAGGCAAAAGTCAAACCCAGGATCATCGCGCACACACAATCGCCTCAATTTCTAGCACAAATACGAAAAAATATGGAACCATAATCCCCGGCTCCCCTGGGGGGAGAGGAAATATCTCATGTCGAACTAAGGATGGATAAATGGATCCCCACCACCCCCCTCCTTCCTCCTCTGAATGTGGTATAGTCGAGAGAGATATCATGCAGAGCAGGCGCAAAGGCACCGTAAGGGCAACACCACATGATGCAATATAGAGTTGTGGAGAGTTGAATATAAAATATTATTAACTCGCTGTTTTATTGATTGATGTATTGATTGGTTGTATACTCTTATAGGAGCTGCCGCAGTCAACGGTATTCCCTTAATTCGATCGGCTAACGTATTGTAAAAGACTATTCCCTAGAGAATATCAATTATAATATAGTTCAAATATATAATTTCAGCAAACATGTTGGACAAATTATCACCTCCTCTCGCATACAGAAAATTATTATATTCAGCAGAAGAAAAAACAATGATGACAATTTTCACCAATGGAGTGATAAAAATCAACCGAATCAATGAAAGTGTCAGTCTAGATAGTGTCCATAGAGCCGGCCATTCTAGAATATATCACCCGCGTTTGTCGTATAAATATATTACATATATATATATATATATCGTAATAGTCAATGAAAATCAGTCAATCGATATGACACAATGCCAGACAAGTATAATTCCCTGAATCGCGGATCTCCCCGAGAACTAATAAGTCTATAATATGCCGGTTCAAAGCCACTCTCCACGTCGTTTTCCAGCTATGTAATATACCAGAGTTTGAGTGGAGAACGCAAAAATCTGTTAACAAGAGTTGTCGATATACGACAAGATTAATTGCTTGTTATATAATATCATATTTACAAATATAATACCTTCCTAAATATACTGTTATGGAAGTTTCAATGGAGATCAAAAGAGAAGCGTAAAAAACTATTTGTCTACAACTCATAATATAACCGACTCTAAATCAAGAATTATTGAAAAGCGTCTAGTTCTAATCTAGATTTAATATTCAGTTTACACGATTGTCTAAGAAGTGAAGCAAAACATGAAGATTCAAGATTCAATCAGCCATCAAGGCATAAGATTATAACCAAGAACACAGTCTGGGTAACAACATTCATCGTCGTGTATTTCTAGAAAGCAATTACAGTACAGTTCAGGCGAGGCCTCTTCTTCTCGACAAGCAAGCAGGGCCTCCTGGATCAACTCAATTATCCTCAGCACCAGCTGGTGCGGGAGATATACAAACTTGTAGAACAGCATGAATGTCTGGGTTTAAATTGAATCATAGTCGACTGCTGTGATAACCTTGACACTAATCATCTGAGGTATTCTTGTCATTTGATAACACAACAGGGATCTCGAGTTGACAAATATATTGACATTTAAAATATGTGGCTTTTAAATAAGACGTTGTTGCTACCTCCAGCAACAATTTAATAGAATTAAAAAGTTGTGGCCACAAAAAAGTGCCTAATATAAAAAGCCAGTTAAAAGTGCACACAAATAACCAGAAGAAATTTTTTTTCAACCATCTAATATTTATAAAAGCAATAAAAACGGGTGTTTATTTACGAAGTCAGCCCGACAGACTATAAAAGAGCGGTCATACAATACGCCATGCCTCCTGCTGCGTGTCACCACAGGCGCGCATACGAGAGGCATTCAGCAATTGACATAATAATACTCTGGCAGGCAGCTTTGATGTATCAATCACGCAGGGTGTAGAGTCTAGATACACTACATTATTCAGATCCAAGTCACCTCTGAACAAGGATGCCCGCTTCCAATGCCGCGACGGGGTGAGGGAGGAATGCAGAGGGCACAACCCCCCTATTTATTTAATTATGTTTCACACTGGAAGTTATAAACACAGGAGAAGAACATTCACATAATGTACCACTAGAGTTTCTCTAAACTGCGCAGTTTCACATTACAAGTTCTATAGAATGAAATTGGGATCAAGACCAAGACAACATTCCGACCGGTTATCATAACGAATGGACAGCCGAATCGTTCTTCTCCTCTGGCTCTCTCTCTCTCTTTCTCTCGCACACGACAAGACCTTGGATTAGGCGATTAGGGGATATACAAACATATACAAATGCGGTTGTAAGTCAGCCTATAGGCATAGTACGTCTTGGCACACCATTAGACGCGGATTCTGCGGACAAATCGATAAGCGCTGCCTCTTTATTCTCGAGAATGTTGTACAATAAGTAGTCTAACGCCATCATCAGCATCACTATCATCATCATTCGGAATTCTTCGAAGTGGGAAGCAATAGTTAAGGCAAGGGAGGGGGGGGGGGACAGTCCCCTGATAGGTCGACTATCAGTGATGGATAAGCACAGGAGGTATGCAGGGCAGGAAGCTTGTTCTCATAATATAAATCATTATTATCAGCGCATGTCTTTGGACACGATTTAAAATGATGAAATACAAAGTGAAGGGTGTGTAATCCAATTTTATAAAGAAACGAGAAAAGTTGGGGCGTGCAATGCTGATTGAGGAATGACGCTATATATAGCGCTAGAAGTATGTTACGTATATAGCTAACAAGTTTCAGATGTGACACCTTTGCTAATGTAGGGTAAAAAGGAACAAAATTAACGAAAAATAAGGTGACTAACAAGCTGGAATGAAGGGGTCAAATTTAGTTCCTACATCCATTTCGTTACATATAATTATTTAGTTTTTAAACGTCATGTATAGCCACAGTGAAATAAAAGTTATTTTCATCCACATTGAATAAACATAAGAACTATTTATGCATAACTTTGAAATATACGTTTTTAGACAAAATATTGAGCAGTGACCTTGAATTTAATCGTCTCAACTAGATGTTTATGGCGATATATTTATGGGGACTATTTGACGATAATAATAAATAATAATCAATGATTATATCAATACAAATCAAGGTGTAAAAAAAGATTACAATGTCTACAACACTACTCATTACTTATGTGAGATAATCAACAATAATACTTAATACTTTAATAAAAAGAGTAGCAATGTGTACAATATAGTCATAGATAAGGCATAATCTTCATTATTTGATTTTCAATATCTACATCAAACAAAGCCGAGCGACATATCTCATCCAAAATTCACATCCGCCTTAAAATACACACACAACAAAAACAACCACAGTTTAAATCTGCAGAATAAAAAAAAAAGTATTTCAAATAGATCACCATAGAAACTATTAATGTCGTGACCTTCCATGGAAATTTCACACAAATCAGTTTTACATTGTAGCTTGATTAAATTAAACTCCGAAAAATGTGTTGTCCACATTAAAATAGTTAAACGGAGCCATTTCGTTGACCAGATATTCACTGAGCATTGGCTAACTTTCTGATCACACCAAATAACTCGAAGACCTGGCACGTCACAATTACCGCCACTATGAACACCATGGTTACCCTAGCAACCAGGCAGGTCACATGTCCTCATCTCCTGATGGCCGAGTCGTACTGCGTCAACTTAGTCAAAGCATCCAGCGTTAAAATATCAATTAGTAGCGGCTATCGGATTACCGCTTTGCCTTACGCGTTTGTCATGGAATAGCCTATGATGCTTGTATAATGTGTGTAGCTATAGTTTTGCTGTAAAGTCGCGACCGAATTCTCTCCACTCCGACTCTGCTGAAACGAAATATTTGAGCGAAGCCATTTGGACTGGTATAACTATAGTCAGGATCGTGAAATCAAGTTAATCGTGAAACTATACGACTATGCAAAAGGGGGAATGATTTACGGCTATTTATAACCCAATTTTGAACTAGACCAAATGTTTTACTAACGAAAATCTATATTTTATAATAGTTATACACTTATTATAAACCGCAGAGCAAAATACGTCTAAAAGACCACACCAAGAGATGACTATTCGTTAAACAAGACACCGAACTCAATACAGTGTACTCTGTAACGATACATATTTTTATCCGATTGAAATACAGATAAAGCTTTTTTCTCAAATAGCAGCAAAATTTTCAATAATCCTTGTAAAGTTTTCTTCGCAAATAAAGAAATATACTTAATAACAAAAACCAAACAGCAATGCTGGCATAAAAGCATCAACTTTTAAATATAGTCATAAAAAGCTTTTTTTAACAGATAATTTTAGTCCTAGCAGAACCGTGTATACTTACATGTTTTTAACATATTCACAACAAATTATAACAGCTTTAAGTTAACATTAAATTCTTGTTGTAATTTTAATTGTTTAAAAAAGGATTTATTTTTTTAAATTTTGGGCAGTTCTATTTACCCTAAATTTAATTGGTAATAAAATAACTTAGAAAAAACAAGTTCATATCGATATTGTTATCGATTATCAGTTTCTTCTTAGCCAGTTCTCTTTAATCAACTTGGATATAATTCCCGGGCATATACAATGTTTTCCAATATTTTAAATAATCTGTGTAATATCCAAATCGTAACAGAACTCTCCACTCAAAACCACAACCCTCAAAACTCCACTCCGCTAAACTCTGTACTAACATGACGTCATCATCTGACGCCATCGCATCCACCAACACTCACAGGTAGTTGCCATTGGCGTTGCCCGCCTCAGTCAACCTCTCCTCCGCGTCCTTCCGCTTCACATTCTCGTGGAACCACAGCTGGGTCTGGTGCAGATCCTTCAGCACTAGGTAGCGGAAGTGGTCCCGCATCGGCCCCGCCAAGGCCTCCTCGACACTCGGGCCACGCAGACCCATCTCGCCCGCTTTAATGCGCAGCAACTCCTGCACGCCACCATGTTGGAGGGGGTTAAATGTATTGATTTTACGGCGGTTTTTAATTATCAGGACTACCCTAGCTGATGTGAAAATAAATGTTCTGTTGATTTTATAAAAAATGATAGAATTCTGTGTAATATATAATATCTTCCATAAAAATATTCTGTATTATATTATAACTTTTAAAATGTGTTTCGCAATATCTATCAATTTTCAGCACCATAGAAAAATCTATGTAATATGTTTTCCAGTCTCCTAACTTCTCAGGAATTAACAATCAATATACTGGTTATAGAAGAATCAATACACGAATTGAGAATAACAAACTGTTATTGCATAAATACGATATCATAATATGCTGATTATTTCTAAGAACTCTAATCGATATTTATAAGAGCTATAAGCAAAGCATATTAAGAGGGTACATAATTAAGTAATGTACATATCATAATATAACAGATCATATTTTAGTACGAAAAAATACCCTCAAAATGAGTCTAATGCGGCTAATAGCAAAGATTTCACCATGTGCACAATATTGCCAATTCCATGCCCGCATTTGAACTTACACGTTTGGATTAACATTGTAATTAACATTGACTTATAAAAAATCCTAGCGACCAGTAATCCATTGTCTGTGGACACTGTACCGTAACATTATTTACAGCAGAATCGGCCAAACATGATCACTTTCCAAAATACTGGATTTGCTAAACCTCTGTTTTCACCAAAACATTCCCTTTTAAATGAAGGTTAGTGAGGCTTCTTTCCCCCCCCTATTCTCTGGTACCAATATGGTTAGGTATAGTGACCGCACCTCAAAGGCGCCACGATACACGCCCTGGAGAAGTAGGGGGGACTCCCCAGCCCCCCTCTCCAGCGGGGTCCTCGCCAGCGTCAGGAAGCCGTCTAGGTTGTTGGCGTGATGTGCCACCAGCTCCACTGGGCCCGGAAACTTGCGTCCTGCCGCGGTAGAAGGGGGAGTATATAAATAATGTCCACCATTATTTATTAAATAATGTCAATTTAATTCCAAAATATATTTTGAAGGAACCTGAACTAAAAGCTGAAAACAATATTTTTTGAAAACTATATGCTAATGGAAGACGAAGCACAGAAAATACGCCTTCAACTAGTTCTAAGGTTGTATAAAATATATTATATTTAGCCCTTGTTCGAAAATGTCAAACAAATCCGCACCAAATTTCCTTGGTTACCGTGTGTATCGATTACTGAACTCATTCACCTTCTTGACGATTCTACTTGCAGTCTGAACAACTATATATTATATAGAAGCATCTCTGATTTCAGATAATCTGTTTTTATTTGTTTATATCCGCTAAGTGAATATCGTGGGAACCATATTCTACTTCCACCACATTTTATAGGACTATGAAAACCTTATCAACGGCAGGTATATTAGCAGGCAGGCTGCCGGCGGCTTTTCGTTTTCCGAACAAAGACTGGAAGACTTGAAAATGGTTTCTTTCCCTCAGCTCTTTGAAGTCAAAGAGAAACGGAATAATAACTTTTATTGGATCCTTGTTCAACTATTCAACTAGTAGTACTGTTTCTATTTATCCGTCCAATACAAAAATAGACGTACAATTATGTTCAATTTTGAGACTTTTATTTTAATATTTCGACATCATCTAATGGGAACTTAGAAATATATATATATATAAACAAGTACATAGATATTCTCCGAAATTAAATTTAACAAAATTAAATATTTTTTATCAATAATTAAAATCAAGTTAATAACTATTTGTGTCATGTTAATAAAAGGCTAAATATGATATGATTACATAAATAAATGAGTATAAACTAAATTCGATAAAAATAAACAGGTTTTAAAAATTATTGATTTTTGAAGAAAAAAAATTATACTTCTAATTGCGTGACTTTTCGGCAATTTAGATTAACAATTGTTGTAAAATATATTTCTTTAAATATTACATTGCTTCATACCATTAGAAAGATAGTGAAACAGTTTATTAACACACTTCTCAAGGGAAACATATAATTTACAAAATCTCATTTCACTTTAAGAATAAGTGGCCGTCCTCAATCCACCTGTCAGGGACCACTATGCAGCTGAACACCCACCTGTGGGTATCTGCACAGTGCCATCCGACTGCCGCTCCACATTGTAGTGGTGCACACGGCTATGGTGACAAATGGAGACGGCATAGTTGCCAGCCGTACTCTCCCGCAGGAGGAAGAGACCCTCGGGGGAGCCGCGCGCCGCTAACAGGTCCTCCGCCTGCTCCCGGGTCACCTTCCCGTGGAAGTAGGACACACTGTCCGGGGACTGGGGTGCCGGCATCTCGCGGTACACTTACAGTGTGTGGTCCGTGTGGTCTGTGTGTCTATGGCAATGTATTACAGTGTACTGTATGGGGCTGGGTGGTTACCATGCACGCGATTGGTTGCTATGGTCTTTATGGTTGGTGTTGATGAGGCAGAGGAGGAGGGATAGTAGCTGTGTTCTGGAATAGTAGAAAATAAAAATACATATTTATTTCATATCGATAAACAATAACAAAAACATCATTAACTAAATGGAACCGGATAGAAACAAAATTCTAATTTTATGTGGTTTTACAGACATCAAGCCATCAGAGAATTTCGTTTCAAATTTACAATATAGTATCATCAATACATCATTAATGTAATAAATCTTACCAGCTACCAATTACAATATATTTGTTCAATCAAGCAAAACACATTCTCAAAAACAGATTTATTTGACAAGTTAGGTTCGAAGGAATCATCCAGATGATCATCTAATGAATACATTTACACAATTTATTATTGCAACTCATCAAACATTTTACATTTAACCATACTAACTAGATATGTAATTATAAATAAATTAAGTTTTTAGATAATAAATTAAATTTGTGCACCTGCTATTGCTTGTCCCAGGAAAGAATTGTTTTAAAAATAAATATGCATTATAACCATTACTTATCTATATAGATATTTATGATGCTCAGAAATTTATTTTAATGTGGCACCCACTAACTCACCTATAGACACCCCAAAACTTTGGCTATAAATTAACAGCTAACATAGCATATACTAAGCACATTTAAAATTATAAAACTTTATTTTTGATTTACAAAAATAACATTATGTAGCAAACCTTCACAAAACACTTCTTCCTTTGTAGTCTTTGTTATTATATTTTTATATTATTACAGTAAAAGTTACAAAGGTGGACATGTTGGTACCTACTGTTACAAAATATTTTAATCTAGAGCCTCAATCAGTATATTTTTTATATTAAAAAACGGACCTATAACGAGGGTCAAAATGGCCTTACATGAAGAAGCCTAAATCTACTTTAATGACCCATGTAGTATATAAAGGAAATCTGCTTAAGTCTTGATAATGTACTCCTCAATTAAATTGATCACCACCCCACTAAAAATGCTTGCATATGAATGTGCCAACATTATTTATATATAATATATCATTTCTACAAAATCTAAATTAAATCCTTATTTCACATCCCTCTAATTCTTATTATCAAAAATATCAGGACTCTCCTATAATGTTACAAATTAAACTTTTTTAGTATTATTACATTAATTTGGCATTTTATGATTATTATATATTAATTATATATTATTAAACAAGAAATGTGCAGTAAAGTTTATATATATAATTACACTTTCATTTATTAAAATTAATTATATCATTGTATAAAACACATATATTATATTTTTTTAAATTTTACATTCTTTAAATTAACAATGTTTGTTTATATTAGCTAAATTTTTTGCAGACATTGAAAAATAGTTTTTTTATTTTTCCATATTTTTCATACATAATTAAGTGACAATCCCATTAATGTTTAAATAATACAATAAATTATTCATTATTACATTCTTAATAAACTTTTACATGTCTATAATTATTTATAAATATAGATTTTTGACATGTAAATTAACTTACTATGTTTTAAAGTTGAATAAGAAATGCAATTAGTCAAAAATATATAAGCCATTCATTTTTTTAATATAAAATAATAGACAATATTATGAACAATAAAATAATGATTAATTATATATACTATAATGATCTGCAAATATCATTATTTCTAATCTGTAATATTGATGCAATACAACAAAAACACATAATTGTAATAAACATAAATTTTTAATTTAAAATATATATTCTGTAAAATTCTATAATTTTAATATAATATTTAAATTATCTATAAATAAAATAGCTTATTCTATTATGTTATTATAATTAACCATATATTTTTATTTTACTTGCTTTTATTATTTAATTAGACAGTAGTTTTGAACATATAGTTCCTAAATACAATTTTTTTAAATTTATATATACAAATATTAGTTTAAATTTTAAAAGTGATAGAAATAAATGTTTTCATATAATATTTCTGATACTGATAGAAATATAATAGAATTGATTGAAACCATCAAGCAAAATATGCTCACCATATAGAAAGAAAAAAAAACAGAAATAACAAAATATGAATCAAAAGAAAGGGTAACTATGTAACAAAGAAAAACAACAAAAAAAGATACACAAAAAGCAAGGGAGAGAAATGAATAAAACTGGAAATAACAAGAGTATAACTTCCTAGAAAAAACTCAAGAAAACCAGCCAAAATGAAACCAATACCAAAAGTGAAAGAAAATAAAGGAATTCCACCAAGTTATATTTGTACTTATAACACAGGTCTAGTATATAAGAGGATGTTAAGTCATGCATATAGTGGTTATATTAATAATAATGGAATAATCAACTATATTATTGAATATGATTTAATTTTTTATAAATGCAATAATTTTTACAAAAATAATCTTAATATATAAAAACAACTACTTTCCTAATCTAATTAAGGACACCTCTATAAAATATAATTTTATAAAAAAAACACCATCTAGTTTTATTGCATATTTGTATGAATTACAAGACCCATACAAAATGAGTGAAATCCTCAGATCCAAGGAGATGATCTAGCCTGTGAATAGAATAAAATATATAAATATAAGATATGGACATATTTCTTAAAAAGGGATAGTTAGCTTTTACAGATAACAAGTATTAAAATATATAAATGTTATATATTAACATTAAAAAAAATTAAAATTTATACACCCCAAATATAAATGTATACTTATTCTGTAAGTTAGTATAATATATATATAATAGTTACATGCAGGGCACCTAACAACCCCCTTCAAAATTTCCGGAAAATATTTTTAGCTCCTCCACTATCCAACGTAATTTATGGCGAGGCGAGCAGCCGAGCCTCTAAATTGGCGCGAAGCGCCGAATTTTTGTCAGTTTTAAAGCTTAGATTGCATTTAAAGACATCTAATTAACATAATTTGTTTGTTCTTT
>JAUZND010047067.1:0-20077 GCA_034780555.1 Coelogynopora nodosa | reverse complement strand
CATTTTATAAATGTCGCCCATTCGCCGCCAGTACGCTGGTGGCCCGACGTCGGGCCGACAACTTTTTTTCCAACGGGTAACTACGGTACTATAAAAAGGCAATATTAAAGCAATTAAAAAGCTAGTAAAACAGTCATTTAAAAATATACATATTAATATTTGCTCAATGTAGCTGAAATGAGAAATTTTAACTTCAGGACATAATTTCTTTTAAAAATGTGGCTGCTATTGTGCATACACCACATAGTTGTAAAGAATTGTTGTAAACAAATGTAAAAAATCGGCATATAATTCATGGTATTACATATAGGCTAGGCCCTATCATATATATTTCAATGAGAATAATTCGCATTTCCTAGTTTCTTATAATTTTATCAATAGAGACGGAACAGTTTCTCCATATTATAAGAGCAAATCTATTTGTTTTTACAACAATATTTTTTATTAATATACCGTAAAGTTATATCTTTTTTGTATAACAAGAAAAACTACACTCATTTACACTTGAATAATATTCCTTTCATGATTTTATTTATGTTACCTAATTATTTTACATCCATTATTTTTCAAATAGAAAAATTACATTTATATTGTATATAGTAAATTATATGCACATTTTTATATTATCTATATTATTGCAATTAGTTTTTGACTAAATAAATAGTGTTCTATATTCGCTTGGGGTTCGCAGCACAGCACGTAATATGAATTTTTAATATTGTTGGCAGACATGTATTTATTTTCTTTTGAATTAAAATTATCAGTGCTTCTTGTTCTATATCGGATATATTTTACGTGTTATAGTACAAAATGATATATATGATAATACAGTCAGTATGTTGTATGCATAATATATCAGGTTTCATATATTTTGTTTTAAAATTAATTTTAAAATTTTCAACTTTACTTGTTAATTTTGCTAAACTGCTAAAAATTTCAATAAACTGCTAATTTTGAAATAATTTATATACAAAATTATTATTTTAATAATACATATATATAGGTTCTTTTAATATTTGATGTATTAATTATATTTTCAAATTACGTAGATGAAAGTATTCGAACAATTTATAAATATTATTTATTTTTAAATATATCAAATTTAGAAAAATAAGGCACCATATTTAAATATTGATTAATCTTGGTATAAATTTAACCATTTTTTGCAAAATTAGGTAAATTATAGTAATATCTAGTGAATGTTAATTAATAATTTTTCCACACTTCTCAAATTATTTAGTAAATATTTTACAAATTAAACAAAATATTTTCAACCGGGAGCGAGATCACGCAAAAAAACGATAAGGTGTTTCCCGTGGTCACATATAGTTAGGGCCTCTTATGGCTAAGTCTCCAAAAATAATATATATAATAAATGCTAAGACGATTTCTGTTCCGTGGTTTAAAAAATAAAATCGAAATAGTTTTTTATTGAATTTCTGTATTAACATATAATTCTGATAACATTTCAGATAACGATTATAAAACTAAACAAATTATTTTTATTTAATAAAATCCAGTACCATAATATGGTAATTAAAAGAAAGAAGTTTCAATGCTTAATTATACCAGTATGACATATTATGTAATATGCAAAATCAATATTCTTTATATTAGTTTCAAATTGTGTAGCAATTTGCTACATTAAATATAAGAAATTTAGATGAAAATTATCTATAAATAATTCAGTAACATGTACTCATTATTCATTTCAGTTTAACAATAATTAACAAAAAATTATTAAAAAATTATTTGTACGTGTGTCACAAATATTTTTAAAAACAAACTTTGCGATACATTTCTCAAAGTATATAATTTAATTCTTGACATAATTAAGACAAAACAGAAAATATATAAATTCATCAAATAAAATATAATAAGTAAAAGTCTGCAAATTTGTTAAATTGTAAAATACATTGTTAATGGCACACATAGGCGAAATACTTTTTTTATTAATAACAAGGATCGCAACGGTCACAACCACAAAATAAATTTACAATACATTTAGCAACTGCATGTCCGTACTCGTGTGAGTAATCGTATAATAAGGAGTTCTTAATTCTTATAGTTCTATTTATTAGACTCCGTCCAATCACTTACGCACTGACTATATTTTAATGCATAATGATTACGTAATAT
Source organism: Coelogynopora nodosa (assembly GCA_034780555.1). Taxonomy (NCBI): domain Eukaryota; kingdom Metazoa; phylum Platyhelminthes; order Proseriata; family Coelogynoporidae; genus Coelogynopora; species Coelogynopora nodosa. The sequence continues at coordinate 17,938 of JAUZND010047067.1, read as the reverse complement.
GCTTAATAATACCACAGTGTTTAACTAAAAAAACTGCAACAGAAACATATATAAGAGGATAATATCTAAGCATCAGAGAAACAGTTTACTCAATATATATAAGAAGTATTTATATATAATAATGAATAATATCAATAATAACACTAAAATGACATAGGCCTACCCTATTTTCGAAAGTTTGTTCATAATTTTAGAAATGTTGGAAATTTGATCGTTATTAAGATAATATCCATAAATGCATTTCGTACATATTATGTGCAAGAACACCAAATTGCAGCTTTCAATGTAATTAAGTGATATAATCAGAATACTAAATTGTGTGTATAGAGCGACAAAGTGTAAAATCAATGATGCATTGAGACATATAGATTGATACATAAAATATGCAAATTATGTAATATGATCACTTTATGAATATTATAATTCAAATAAAAATAAATTAAACAAAATAGGAATAATGGTAAACAAATTGTTTTGTATAAAGTGGTTCCAGCATATATAGGCCTATATATATATATGTATAAATAGAGAGCTACATTGACCATGAAGTTATAAATTAATTTACAAAGTAATCGGCAAAACAGTAGACTATCTGGTCACGGAGGGCCGATAGAGGCAATAAGAGTTCAAATTGGGAAGATATGGAGATGTCAATCATTGTAGTTAATATGTATTAATAGCAATTATGCAAATTGTATAATAAATAATATACGGCGTCTTCCTTCAATTCTTTTCCAAAGTAAAAAGTAAAAAACATTAATGATAGATTATATAAACGACTTCACAAAGTAAAAGGTTTTGAAATGTAAACTTGTATATTTAGTGGTATATAATTCAATTATGAATATTTTTATTAACATTAACATTGAAGAAAATTTAACTAACCAATATAACTCCCAAAAGTATTTTTGACGAATAATAAAATTATATTTAAATAAGTCAGAAACATGTTTTTAATTAATTTTTTTTAAATATAAAAATATAAACACAGAATCACTTTGTTATTTTTAATTTTATTATGGTAATTTATTCATCATTTTTATTATATACTTATTTGTTCGTTATTTTTTGATTATTACATACAAATAAATAATGTGTATTTTTACAGAGTATATATATAAATAGTTTATCATAATATTATTATAAATATATCACAAATTCTTGAAACTAAAAGTTATAGGTTACAATGTCAAAAGTTACAGTGCTGTTAAAAGAAACTATTTCATGATTAAGAAAGAAAACTGAATAAATATACTACTTACAATGAATTAAAGTAGTCACATGGGGAAATATAACATTAAAATATGTATAAGATACAAACAGATAGGAATAATACTATAATTATATAATTGGCGGCTTGTATAATACGATTTGTCGTTGCAAAATAAATACTGTGTGATGTTAAATGAACTAAACACAATAATACTGACAGGAATTTGATGAAGAATGTCACAATATTATTTAGTATGAAAATAAGCAATGCATGTAAATAAGTGAAAATTTTGGTACCTGATAATAGTGTGATGATTGTGTACAATAGACCGCTCAGTTTTAAATGAAAGAAAATTTATCAAAACATAAACACACTTTCCTCTAAATCTTTAATAGTGAAATATTTAGTTTGACACACAATAAAATGATATCATTATTATTTAAAAATAAACTTCTATAAACGATGTGCTGTATGATTCCATCTCTTTTTGTACACTTAATTTGGGCGAGCTCACATTCATGTTTGTCCAAATAGAGAAAGAAAAAGTAAATAAATAAAATAACGTGCTGTTATCTATCTGCAGAAATAATGTGCTATTATCTATCTGCAGAAAATCGAGAAAATCGTAAGAATGATGAAACTTAATAAGAAATAGTCAAACTTCAATAATAAAAATTCTTTTACACTAACACTGTATATATTAAATATTAACAAAAAACATCTATTTAAAGGAGAGTTTCATCAGTTTTGTATTTTTATAAATTGATCGTCATATTATCGCCCCTGGATAATATTTATTTATTAAGATTTATTCATGTTACTGAGAAATAGATAATCTTAATAGCCGGACTCAACAATACGAAAGGCTTCCAAAAACTCATTGAAGTCGATGTGACCATCCTTGTTGATGTCGATACATTTAGCCATATCTTCAACGGTGTCTTCGGAAAGTGGACGATTTGTGTGTTGACTGAGAATTGTGCAGGCGTCCTTGAATTCACGAAGTGAGATTTGACCTGAATAGAAATGAGTGCGGTTTAAATAAATAACTGTTATGTCACAATATACATTTAAAGGAAAATTAATATTATTTTATCATTTTAAATTCTCATCGATCAAATTTCTGTCTTTCAATTCAACTTTTAATCAATATCGTTACACGAAGATTTCATAGCTATGATATAATATTGTATTAACTTATGCACTCAATTGACGAAGGTATAAACATAAAATACCATGTTGTTATTATACTTTCGAGTTATTTGGATATTTGATACTAGATCTCCAGCTATAGATTGTATGCGAATACTTGTCTCGAAATGATACATATTTAAATAGATTTACGGAGCCACATAATTTTTACAATAGTAAATCACAATTTATAAATCATACTTTGTTTCCTATAATTATAAATGTAGGTTTTTATACTAATTATTTTATTTATATTCCAAATTTATTGAAATAGTAATGCAATATAATTTAATTACAAACACAATAAACTGTTCAAGCAATAATATAATTACATAATTTGTGTAATTAATAGCATTTCTACTAGTTTATTTAAGAGACTTTTTTGTTTTCGTAAATATTTTAAATAATTTTGTTCAAATCTTTTATAAATAATGCATACTATTCCTAATTTATGTTAGGAAATAAAATATACACAAATAATATGATCTGTATAGTTATACATTGTATATCAAAATATACATTTTTAAAAATCTATGTTGCTAACGTTTATGGGCAGGCTATTGCTGTGAAAACTTTATATGCAGACACATGAACATCATTATTTATGACGACTTTGTATGTCATCATAAACTATTAACTTCCTAAGATATGCTTCGTTAAACAGTTATGATCTTTTTAACTATTTATAAAAACCATAACCACCCATGGCGGCTTGTGTAACAACCCCTCGTCCTCAAACACTAATATTATATAAATTGGATTTATATATATTTTTCAAAATACAATTAATTAAGAACAAATTCAAGATGCAACACTTCTCCTAGTTCTAAAAGCTAAACAAAATCTTAAACATCCTAAGATTTTCTTAATCGGTATTGAATATTCTCCCATAACATTTTACAAAGCTATCCTTTAAAACAGAAGCTTCAACTCATTTAATTTAATTGATAATATCAATTCGCATTTCTATAACAATACGACATCGAAATGCTTTTTTTAATAAATTGAATACTATAAGCAGCCATGGACGAAAAACAATAACAAGTATGTTGATAGAAAATATTAATTCAAACTGTTGTATGATTATACCTCACACAAAATGATAATATTACCAATGAACAGTGAAAATTCATCAAATCATAGTATAGACAATGTAACAAATATTAAGCCAACCAATATCATAAAGACGAAAATTAAAATTACATGAAAACAGAGGTAATAAATATTCTTTAATATAAAAATTGTAAAGAAATGTTGAAAACTTAAAATAAACCATTCTTTTAGTTGCTAAAAATAAAAATTATGCTTTGGATCTATTTTTAATTCCTTTCTAAACAACATAACATATATTTTGGTATTGTGCAACCACAGGCATATTCAAGCCTTCAATAAAGAACATGTATGACTCAAATACAACCAATCACCCGAACAATAAATAAAAATAAAACACTGCAGTTTGAATTTTCGTTTTGTACCTATAGTCAATCTCAATCAACAAGTAATTTTGATATTTATTTAGTTAATTTTAATGTAGTATCAGAAGAATTTTTCTTCTACATATTTCATTTCATTCCGTATTTCAATCACCAACGCTAAATACTATATAGAACAAGTTGGTATTAAAATGTAAGCGGTGCAGTATCATGCTGGAAATATTTTTCAATTGTGGATAGAAGAAAAGCCCTCAATATATGTATGAACAAGTATCAACCTAGAAGAATTTAACACTATAATAATCCAATATATATATATATATATTGAAAGTTATTATACTAAGATATTTGAGATAGCCCATTCTATCCATTCCTTGTTCCATCGCTTCCTTTAGATTTTAACATATATATATATTTCTATTCGCATTTTGCCATATTGATAATTCGTAATTTATCAATTAGAATTCATATCGCAACAATTCATACTCGTAATGCATACTATAGATAATGTACATATCTAATGAAAAAATAATAATTTATAATGTATATTTACACATTAGTATTTGATTAATATTTATAATACATCAAAATTCATTATAACCTTGATCAACCCTGATTTGTAAAAACATTTATATATTAATGAAATCAATATCCATAAATAAGATTGTTATCTAATACAGAATATTTTGATAAAGTTTTCATATATGAGTGTGCTTTTTTTAACAATTCAGTTATTTTCCACAACTCTACAACTAATGAACACGTATGTCTTGAATTAACAATACATCAGGAATTTTAATAAATATTACTTTTATGTTTTTATAAACGTAATGAACACAATGAACAATAGAGAAATCTTTCGTTTATGATCAAGTTTCCACTTTAATTTTTTTACCTTGATATTGTATAATGATCGTGAGCGCTAACAAAGACAATACAATGCTATATAATATTAAGATATATTATAATTCAGGGCAAACAATACGATAATTAATTAGATATTTTTGATTGTAATATGCAAAAATATTAAGTAGTTTTTATACAGACCGTAACCATTAGAAACATTAAAAAAAATCATATAGGCAAATACTGTTAAAATTAGCTTACATGAAATGTAATAATATAGAGTTACTTTATGTTTTGTCTTAGCTTCTAATTAGTTATTAAATTAAAAAAATAAAGGCATGGTTTACATGTATAATTTATACAACATTAATCAAGTTTAGATTATAATGGCCTACTTCTTGAATCAATTACATTTTCGGTACATTACAAACAATAATTGTTGCAATAAACAATAATTTTTATTTAGCACATAGTATAAAATGCCTAGAAAACACTAAAAAATACTCCGGATGAAAAATACTACGAAGAGATCGCATTTAGTGATTTTTTCTCTGTCTCATTTCCATGTCGTCATACTTAGTTGTGGCAAGCACGTTCTTTATCTTCCCTTTCTTCTTTTCATTTGAGTCGGTCGGAGACTGTAAATTTAGCTCTACAATTAATATTATTGTGATGATCAATAGACACATTTTGACACACTTCATGTTAAATATTTCGCACATCTTTCATAAATAAATTCCAAATAGACACGAAACAAGTATAACTTTAAAAATTATTTGTGCTTCAAACAAATCAATAAATTAATTAATATTACTAAGAAAAACATAATTTTTTTTAATTAACAAATAATTAGGAGTCAACTGAAATAAAAAACAACACAAATAAAGATGTAAATTGATGAAATAGAAGCAAGAATGTAACCGATACTAACGCTGTAGGAATTACATTCAGTTGTCATTTACAAAACGGTGAAGCTAATTGTCAAAAATCCTTTTCTGTAGTCTAAATAAAGCAGTACGAGTATATTATACTCAGTGCTAATAATTACATATGATCTTTAGCAAAAAGCATTTTTCAACAAGCATAGAATAAACACACATTAAAAGTGTTTTAGTCAGCTATTTGAATAATTTTAAAAACAACACCAATTTATTACTTATGATCAAATTGTAATAAGGGGTCGTTCACATATTATATAATACAGAATTTGGAATTTTTACCCCACCACCTCACCAGACCTTTATAGCACGAAATTAAAAAAATACCAAACCAGCCGCCCTGGTGTTATATAACATTTAATATTTTTGACGACCTAACATTTTTTTTCTTTCAATGATAATACATCAATTATTCTTTTCACTGATAATAAAATAATAGCAAGTGATAACACTATATATTTAAATAAATATTATATCATTGAAATTAATAATAAATAATAATAATATATATATATAAATAAACTAATAAATATTTATATCATTGAAATAAATACATATATTTATCCTATATAAGTAATAAATAATTTAAATATATAGTTATGTATCGGTATAGGGGCCCCACATCTGTACATGCTTAGTTAAGTAAAAGTGCGTTAATTGTGTAAATTTTTTTAAAAAAATGGTTATATAACACTTAGCCGAAACCACCACTCCACCCTATTTTTATAATACATAATAATAAAAATTGGAACCACGCAGTCACCCCTCGGGTGTTATATAAGATGTGAACGATCCCTAATGAGGCAATAGTTTGAGATACCATAAACAAATGAGGCAGTTGATGTCAATATATCATAATAATAAATATATTTGTTTCAGACAAAATTTTAATTAACTGGTATTAATTTTATACTTACTATCTATACTGTTAGTATTAATATGAAGCAAAGCATCTACCTGCAAAATGACAATTTTTACTATGTTTATTTTATTCTATTCTATGCTTGATGACAAATTGATGACAACATTTGCTTTTGCTGGAGTATACAATGCGAAACATGGCTTATTTCTCCTAACAAGTAACGTATCAAAAACAGAGAAAAACATTTAAGTCAACTTGATTGCGTTCACTGTTTTAATTGATAACGTATAGTTATTTCTTAGATATTGAGACAATAATATAATTGCCACTGTTACTATAATAACTATACCGTTGTAGGCAAGTGGAAAGTAAACACACAATAAAAACTTTTAAAATGTTTATGTAAGCATAAAATACATATTATATGAACATCTCGTCTTGAATTTGTAACGAAATGTTATTTTCCTACCGACATTCAATTTCAGACCTGTAAAGGAAAGACATTTTCTACAATGATAACAGGATTTTTCATTCTGTGATACAGAAAATTTCAAAGACAGATTGAATAAAGCAATTTTTATAGGTTACGTATTTTTCTATCTGCTAACGCATAATGCTCAATAAAACACTAATATTAAGTCTACATTTTCTGTTGAACAAACTCTATATTAAAAGAATATCACCGAAGCCGGTTCTAAATGAACTTTTTTAAAGAAAAAAGTTCGGCCACAAGTCATACTAAACCTTCGAAAAAAATGAATACTTCAATTTTTAATCATCAAGGGAATTTGAGTGAAATTAAATCTCTAAAAATCGATATGTAATCATTTAGTAGAAAGAGCATTATAACCATTTTTGCTACCTGAATTGTCCTTGTCAATGACACGAAATATTGTTTCCAAACTGTCGCGATTTTTGTAGAGCTGTTCAGTGATTGACCCGGCAGACTGAAAGTGAGATCACACTGTTCATATAACTGTCCCACTGTCACACCGATGGACTGGCTAAAAAGGGATCCTAAACCTAAGAGCGCTTTAGATATAATATCGATGTTCAAGTATCAAAGCCCACTGCGCAAAGTCCAACGTAAAAATAAAATAAAGATGTTAGCTTACTATTAACTAATATATAGTTAGACTTAATTAATTAGCCTTCAGTCACAATAAGAAAATAGATTTAAATAAATGAACACGCAAAAACAATTGTTTAGTTATAAAACAAATGAACAGTATTTACATTTGGTAGATTTATTAAAAAAATATTTTTATAGTTCCCGTCTCAGTTTGATTAGTAGTAAGGGAAGTGGCACTGGTTATGGGATTAAACAAGTAATGATCAAGAATGTCAAAATCTATGAGTGAAACGTGATTTTAGAAGCGGTGTAAAAATAGTTTTTGGAATATATATATGTGTGTGCATAGTAGGAGTATTAATAGTAAAAATCGTTATATCAATTGTTTAATGTATTTATTGAAATTAGTATTTATTGTTTTGAACTCGTATATATAGAAAATCAAAACCAACACACTTTAATAAAACGCAAAATTCATTCACATTAGAGAGGAAAAAATGTAAACTGCGATAACTGAGGATTATATATATTATATGGGAGAGGCCTATATCTACAAATAGGCAATATTCAAAGTGTAAAATTCATTCAATTTTTGAATGGAAATATAAATGACTGAATCTTATCGGTGTATTTACATCTCTATTATTTTAAGTTGGATCAGAAAGCGTTAAAGGAGAAAAGATAAGGAGAGAAATAATATTAAAAGCAAGGAACTATGTCATAGGGGAAGCGGTTGTTAAGGAATAGGGGAGAAAATTTCAATAAATGCATTTCCTTGAAAAATATTTCTTAATTAATCAAAATAATAAATTGACAATAAATATATCTGATAAACTGTCTGATATTAAATACAACAAAACGTCAATCGTCATTTGATACTATAATTAATAATAATCTTTAAAAAAATTAAAAAGCTAACATATACGGATCATTAATTATTGACTTGTGAGTTATTTTAATTGTTACGGTTAATTTTAGAAAATTTAAAAATATACTTTTATAATTTATTAATTTATAATTAAGTACAAAATAAAATGTTATCTACTTTTGTTTGACTGTATATACATATATAACTAATATATAAACAACAATAAGGATACACAACAGAAATATATAGTCAAACTAATTGATTAAAATATTTTTGTTCTTCGCAACATTCTATTGAAGTTGATAACAGCCAAACTAGCATAACAGTTATCGATAATCGGGGATTCGCGACGATGTCCAACATACATAGAATTCCAAAGTCGTCCTATATCTTTGTATTTAGAATTGCTTTCAAGTTCCACTTGAGGATTGGGTTAACAAAACGACGTTTCAATCGAAATTCCACCCACATCAAACATAGAAATGACAAACTGTCAAGCCTTATAATATGAGAGGGAAGTGATAAGAAACAATAGTGCAATTGAAATTAGATTCAAACAAGAAACAAATTAATACATCAAATACGCTGACGAAATTTAAAAAAACAATACATAAATGAAGTACAGGATTGATTACTACTATACGGAAAAATATATAGTTCGTTATATAATAACAACTTTATACTGTATCAGTATGATATTAATATTTTAAACATGAATATTATATGAAAATAAAAGTTGTTTAAAATATATTTTTTTCTCTTTTTTTAATAAAATATTTATTAGATTTAAAAATAATAAATTCGCAAAATTATTAATAATTTAAAAAATTTAACCAAGACACATTGAAATTATTTTAGAATAATTAAAAAGCACTGAAGTAGGCCCTTTCAACTAAGCACAGCAAATACAGACAAACAGTGAGAACAAGGCATTCCATCTCATTTTTATACCTCAGATACAGCTGGTGGCTGAGGTAAAAAAGAAGACGACATCTTCAATAGATATATTTTGCCAGAAAATACTATTCTGGAAGGTTAGGCTATATACACACGTCATAGTAAAATTGAAACAAACAAGGTGATAACGGTTATATTAATTGTAATATTTGTAATGGATATTTTGAACACAGAGGCAGTAACAATGTCAAATTCAAGCAAACAATTAACAAAATGAAAAGCTTGTGTTTCTAACAATAGACTTGTGTTTTCAATATTAGAGAAAATTAAAAACGACGTTATAAAGATAGAACTCATTATTATACTGAATATAAGGTTATCAACCACAGCACAATATATTAATATCTAAATATCATTAAAACATACAATTGAATCGATCGAAAATTTTTAATGATTGAATGTTTATTATTTCTGTCAAATATACATTTATTCATGGTCAGTAATAACAACTAATTCAAAAGAAATATTCCCTTTGATGATTATCAATGTAGCAATGATTGCAGTTAGATTTTAACAAAATAGGTTATAACAGCAGCTATCTTGCTCGAATTTTGAAATATGACATAATCTTGAGTTTTTGGCACTTCGTCGCCATGGATATATTTAATCAAGATTTAAACAAACTCAAGTAGGATATAAATTGATTAATTTTAAATAAACAACAAATCTGCGACGTGAATTCAACATCCCATAATCAGCTGATAAATTTGCTTTAAAATATATTTAAAATCAAAATGTATCAATGATCATATATAAATAATAAACGGTACTGTTATATCCAAATAAATCTAAACATTTAAACTATTTGTTAGTAGATTTAGTCAAACTTAGTCAAACGCCCATGATTTAAAGTAAGGCATTTAAAATTGATCACCAAATAAATGGTTATAAATCAAATATAAATATCATTAGAAATAATAAATATATGGATAAAAACAGAGATGACACATAAAGTAACATCACAATTTTAGCAACAGGTAAAAATGGAGCACTCTAGATCGTAAATTGCTAGAATTCATTACCTGGGCTTATAAATATAACACAATACACACTAATCGCTTTAATTTAAATAATGGGACTTTGCGTCTACATTTTATAACTAAAGATATGAACTCAATGTTCAATTATTTAAATTAAATGCATGTATTGTAAAATCTGTATTAATTGACATATTTCATTACTCCTTTTATTGATTCATATTTTGTGATTGGATAAGTGCATTTTGCATCTAAATAAAAGATTTTACAATTTATATTAAACGTTATCAACCAAGAATTTTGTTCTATAGGGAAGAGATTACTTTTAGGCAATGAGCTGGATATACAATATTCTTCTGCTTAAATTTCCCTCTCTCCCAGCGTCTGAAAATCACTCCATTCTAACTGAAAAGTTTAGCAATACTATTGATATTTAATATCGGTTGTCGAAATAATAAAAAACAGAATTAAAACGTCTTCATAGAATATAGACAAATCACAAGAATATGCTATATTCATATAAATAGGCGCTAATTGGATTTTTATAAGTAGTTGTTAGCATTTATAATAATAAAATAAAATTGATTAACAAATAAATACTTTCTCATTAAATAATTCAATTGTATCATAATCAAGCAATAATGGCACAATTTAATATCAGTAATCCAGAGCTCAGCATGCCATTGGCAACATTTGTGGACATAAAATGGAAAAATCGATAACAATTACACAATAATACTTTGAAAATACTAATTGAGACTAATCTAAAAGTAATACATGCATGGTATAGCTAAAGGTTAACAACTATAGGCTAATAACAATCAATTTATATAATTTGTTCAGTGAAACGATAACAAGACTCGAATTAAAGTAATAATAAATAGGTAGTCGAGTTACTGATGGTAAATCGACCATCCAAGGTGGAGGCCGAAAGCTGAGATGGACTAAATAAAAGATTTACAAAACAGCGACGAGGTTGTTCACTGACTTCAACAGCAGTTTGGTGTTCATGATGAGTAAGTACCGTTTTAAATTTGTCGAAAGTAGGAGGTGAGGATTTTTTGGGGGAAAACAACTGAGGAAACAACTTTCCATAAACTTTAAAAACTTTCTCGCTCATCTGGGATTCGTGAGTGTAGAAATGACTTTTTTATCAACAACATTAATGGGTAAACATTTATGGATAACCCTGTGTGTTTTTTGTAGTCACATTGTTCTTAACAACCGATTGGAGAATAGTTGAATACTGCAGTACTACATTGGACAGTATAATATAGCCAGCACAGTTGGCCTCGCCCACCCACCTCAGAGTACTTGTTGGTGACAGCGACCTGCTCGAAGGAGGACAGATAGTCCACCTTACCGGCCTTGTTGACCCGGGCCAGCTGGGGTCGTAGGGTGCGCCAGGGCAGACCCAGACTCATCACCTCATCTAGCACTGAGCACCACTCGGCCAGGGAAATGAATCCTGAAGGAGAAGGAGGGGGGGGGCAGACAATGAGTTGAACCGTTCTTAACGGCTTCTTACGTACTAATTAAATAACTTGTTAGTGGCACGTAACGATGCCATGTATCTAACATTCCGATATTGACAATGTAGCGATATAGTATTCTTCTAGAAATATAGGAAGCCTTAGTAATATATCAAAAGCACAGGAAAATATATGGGGTGGGAAATAGAAAAGTTGTCTCGTATATAGAGTGAATGGTGCCAGATAATTTGGTAAGAAAAATAAATTGTTTGAAATTAAAACATTTTGAGTTTTTTAGGTTTTAGATTTAAGCTATAGTTTTAGTAAAATCTATATTTGATAAAGTCGGAAAATTTCGATTTTTTAATTTTTTTAAAAATAGTAAAGTCGAAAAGTAAAATGTTGCTTTTTATGAAATCATATAGAGATTAAGACATACAAAATAGTAAACAGACTTTTAATGTTTCCTGTTAGAATAAAAATAATGTATAAATCAAATTTTAAATAATAACAATAATTCTTAGTGTCATTTAGTGTAATCCTAGATATTTAACTGTTAAACTGCATGCAGGAAAATATGGGAAAGCATACGAAGAAAACACAACAATAACGCCAAGTATTTAATGGTATTTCAGTAATTAATAGTAAGCAGTGGAAAAGTTTATTAACCATATTCAGAACAACAAACAGGAATTCTAGTCACAGTACGTTTTGTAATCCTGTGAAAAAATAGTTATTTTCAAAACAATACCATCGATCTTCACAACCCAGAAATTTCACTTTATATTTATTTCTAATGTAATCGGGGGCACAAAAACGATCGACCAGTTATTTCCTACGTCCAATAAGTTCTCCGGTGGTTCATACTAATCTGGTCTCCCAGGAGATATATACCTATACAGTAACCAGCGGAAGGAAACTCCAAATTAGATTGTCTTGTGACAGTCTTATAAAGTAAAATGCTATCCGTAAAATAAAGAGACAAATCGAAGAGCCACAAAACATAATATAAGAAGCAACGTGGGAATGCGTAGGCGGTTTTCGAATCAGAAACGCGGTCAAGTTTAAGGTCGTACCATGTTATTCAGAAAACTAAAAAGTGTAGAGCTTAACAATTTTAATTTAACTTGAAACTAGAATCACCATTCAATTAATTGGAAAATTGTATAATTCAGTAGACATACTAAATACAGAGATACATATCGTATATGCACAGAACAGATAAATACAAAAGAGACAAAATAAATAGCAAACATGCAATATAAAGATTAATCCTTGTTGAATAGATTAGATTCGTTAAAGCATCTTATCTCGTACAATTTTTTAAAGAATAAAACCGAAACATATTTTTAACATGCATTCATCGCTTATTAGAAAATATTCATTTAATTTTATTCTAATTTGCATAACGTTATTACTTTTAAAAAGACAAATAAATATATATACCTTTAGAAATAACTAATGCCAGAGAAGAATCATTGAAAAAAAGGTTTATTCATAAAAACATTATCAATCAAATAATAAAATTGTATTTAGTAGTATGGTAGGTTGTTTTCTGACACATAATATGATCGCAACAGCACTGACCCACCTACTCGCACTGTCCGATTGAAGTCATTTTGATATTTTGTAAAAAATAATAAAAATTTGCGGTCGAAAAAAAAAAAAAGTGTCGCCGGATCTCAATACGAATTTATAGTTTTTCTTTGAGTAGTTGTATAAACATTTCTCCAGTCATTTTTTATTATATGAGAAATAAATGATCAGAAGTAGAATAGAAACTATCTCACACAATATTCCTTGGTGGATACTTGACTGGAGCCTGAAACATGTCGTCTGACATACTGGTGGCGCTTCTGAAACTGTTCCAAACTAGATTCTTTTTAGTTGTCTATTCTCTATACTTTTCCACAAACAGGAACCTTAGTTTTCTCATCTTTATATTTAGTAGATGGCTTCTTTGTTGGATGATGACCTTTGAAATCAAAATATTTTACCAAAATTAGTTTGATTTGTGATTCCAAATGATTGATTATAACCAATAACCTATCTTTGATCATTATAACATTAGCAAAATAGAAATATGCGAGCTGTAAGTAATGGGAAAACTAGTTAAAATAAATGTTTAATAACAACTAAAGTAGAATATAGTATACCTGTGTTGTATGTGTCCAGAGCTTTGTATGCGGCGATTAATTCTGATTTGGAGCTAACAAATTTGGTCTGAAGATCCTTTACTGCCGATTCTTCAATGTGACTGACTCTATGGAGAAAAGATTGCATGCAAACATAACATGTTGTAGGCTAATTCAGATATTATTCCGAGCGTAACATATAACCAGAATGTTAGTACTCTTTTCGGTCAACCTTAGTAATAACCTATATATGTATATAGTAAAAAAAAAATACCCACTAAACAATTAATTAAAAAAGGAATTTATTAATGTCGAAGTTTCAATCTGATGAATAGATCATTATCAAAGATGGAATTTTAAAATATATTAAATGTAAACCTGTTTTTAGGTTATGGACAGTTATTTCTTCGGTTGCAGTTTATGATGACTGTATTAAGCTTCGTTTCATACACTTGTGGTGACCACTGTTAGCAAAGTTTACAACACTAAAAGCTTTTTTGTTTTTTTGTGAAACTACCATTAATTGTAATTAATGGTGGTTTCAAAAGACAAAATTGATAATTATCAATATGTTTCCCATCAATAACGTCCTGTGAGCTAGCAACTATTAACGAAATGAGAAGAATATTCTACAAAAGTATATCAGCGTATCTTGGTTATCAGGTGCTCTTTGGTACCGTATTAAAACAAGTTTTGTTTTTCAAGGATAATTTATATACATTACAACATTTTGCAACGTACTTGAAATATCAAAGTTATGTTGAAGCAAAATTAATGTTCAAATCAGATAATAAACCAACTAGTACTATGGCACCAGTAGTAGCACCAATATTATTTTTATTTTTAGCCATAAAAGAATAAAAGAATCGAATTTTTGTTTTTGGTTACTATGGCTTCCCATGGTCTATTTAAACAATGATAAAGTAAATTTCGATTAATCAAGGTGAATGAGTTCGATTTTCATATTTCGACCCTGGCCATATTTGAAATGGAATTTGGAAATATTAACTACTTTATTTATATCCGACAATAATTTTTAGTGAATTGGCCGGTGGAAACGAGAGCGTTCGAAAATGACCGTGTTAAGAGTTGTGAATTGTGTAATTAGTCTTTACAAAAACGATGTAAATAATTTTTAAACCGAAATATTATTTTAGCTAATTTTAAAAACCTAACTTTTTTTTATTTGGCGTAAGAAAATTTAACACAAAATGTTTTCGATAAGATTTTTACCACGTTATTATAGTTATTAAAATCAATAATGTTTTACGTGTTCATATTTTAGAGTAAATCTGTTTGATTGAATTTTGAAATGAGATATGTTACAAATATGTAGGAAATGTAATTTTCCAGAGGAACTAAGAACATCTCTTTCGAATTCCTCCAAACCGTTAGATGATCTCATTACTAAACGCGTGCAAATATTATAATGGGCATTTAAGGCACACGCAGTTAACGGATGAAATTACAAAACTATCAATAGAAAAAAGGTTCCCTATTATGTATTATGAACAGCGCATTATATAATGAACAAATTAAATTGATTGCATCAAAGCTTGTGAGAACATAGCGGTGACGTTTCATTCCTATATACAAACTTATGTACATAAAAGAGAATGATTAAACTTCTTTAAAATGATTAAAAATTATGACTAAAATATTTCTATTATCATGTAATTTCTGTTTTGAAATTATGATGTAAAATACGTTTCTAGTTGGCTAACCTTTTAATTCATCGATGTTTCTTAAAAGTTTTAAAATTTTAACATTTATGTAAAGTGTAGTATAATTCAATCCTATAATGCATTGCTATAACTAAAGTATACTTGAATTTTCGGAGTATTTTTTTTATTAAACAACGTAATTAAATCAAGTATAGCATCACAAAATCAGTAAATAGACTAGATTAAAGTATAACGTAAATCACAAACCTGTTAATTTATGAGTAGACTATTAAAAAATTAAACCTACTTAAAATATAGTAGTGCTTTTCTTGAAGGTATTAATTTTGATATAAAAATACATCTAAAGAAACACGCAACTTTTTTTAACACCTTTTTTAATATGATAATAAAATTACTTACTGGTGTTTTACGGACAATTAAAAAGAAAGGTAAATAAATTCAGTGAGTTATATGGTGAGCTAATATATTGTTTCCATTCCTCTATTCTTGTAGTAATAAATCAATTTTCATGTCTTAATATTTGACTGTTACATAATTAATGCAATACATTTCTATTTGGCTTTAAAAACGTGTTTGATTTTTTAATACAAACTCTTGAATGTAAAATTAATTTTAAATAAAAATTACCTTTAAAAGAAATTAATTGACCTTATACTTTTCTTAGATGAAATAATTAAGTGCTCGGCATAAAAATGAATTGGTGTTTTGAAGAATAGCAACAGGAGAACTTGAACTGAAAGGATGAGCTCACGTTTCTTAAGAGTAGAGTTAAACATATAGTTAAACTCTCGAGAAATAATCATTACAGAGTCAACGGTAGATTATGAAGGTAATGTAGGATAGACAAGCTAACCCAATATTTGCAATACAGGGAGAGACTTTGGTGAAAATCAATTTGCGAATGTAAACAGAATTAACACCAAATGCTGAAATTTTTTTATAAATATTCATGAAATGATAACATTTTTTTTTGTGTTACTGAGAATATTAGTTTATTAAAGCCTAACAAGGTACTCTAAGGACAAAATGATTTGATACTGAACGCTTGTTCAATTAACTATTTTAAGACAAGAAAAATTAACATTATGTTGTATACCATTATAAACGATTATATAATTCGCATTAGCCGAATTAGAAATTATGTTGTATTTATACATGGAAATAACGCCAATATTGTAATTTAAAATTGTATGAATATAAACTCGATATATATTATTATTATTATTTAAAATGCCCTATTTTGGTACCATATTATAAAGAATATATCTTAAATCCGAAAAAAAGGTTGTAATTGATCCTACAAAATATACTTTTCTCAACATTGTGGCATCTTAATCGTTCTTGTTGTAGACGATTGATAACTCAAGACATAAATATTCATAATCAATTTCAAAACGACTACAAACCGATTTCAGTTATATTCTGATACATAGTTTCATATGAAATAATTAGTAATGCAACAATAACTTTACGTATAAGGTAAATATTACACACACTGTGTACCGGTTACAGAAAAATGCATTGTAATATGAATTATTATTAAATTACTAAACCTTTTCAATGTTTTATATCTACATCACATTCTAAACCTTTATTTAAATATACAAAAGTAAATGAGAAAACTTGACACATTGGATTTACATTTAATTTATGTATATAAAACAAATAGTGTTTTATCAACACAAAGCTAATCGAAATCACTGTTAATAGCAATCATTTATACTATATAATCTAACATTTATATCGCAATTTGTTTTACCTATCAAGCGAATATCAAATAAAATGGTCGATTTAGCCGACACAAAACTGAGTCGTGAATTTCGAGGGACGTATAAGGACGCTAACTGTGTATGAAATATAGGAATACATAATCTTCATTCAATATAGAGAAATATTCCTCAAGCAATAACTATTGTTTGAACATTAATAAATGTCTATTTTAAAAATATATTTTCTGTTACATATAATCTTGATCGACTGGCATGGAATGATCAATTATTATAATGTTAAATAAAAATAGTAGCATTTAACAGATCATGCAATTGATATTTGTCAACGTGATAATAAATCCAATTTAGATAATTACGATTCAAGAATTCAGACTAACGAATATTTCCACAAATAAAAAAAATATAAATAAAAACATTCATTTCCAATCGTGAGAAACTAATGTCAGAATGATAAATAAAGACAAGTAATGGTCACTGTGAGAAATGCAAAAGAAAAACCACAATAAAATTTAAAGTTTATTACAATTAATACAAAATATCCAAGCTTTCACCTTTCATC
>JAUZND010047056.1:0-20077 GCA_034780555.1 Coelogynopora nodosa | reverse complement strand
GGAATTGGGTCAGGAGAGTGCACTTTGGAGAAAAAAAATGGGGGGGGGGGGGTATGGTTCAGAGTCGACATATCTCCTACTACTTATCTAATTATAAAATTATTCGAATAGTCATTCTAACCGTATAGTTGTTAAACATTGTTTAAACCGTTTTTCTCTAAATTTGTCGATATTTTTTCAATATTTTTTGCTAAGTTTACAAAGAACTGGGGGATACAGACTTTAGGCTATTTTAAAAATCCCAGGGGAAAAATAGACTTTGGACTATTTCTCACGGAATTCTGTGAAATATAGCCACAGTGATTTGGACCCACAAAACACATCTGACATAAACATTAAAACTATTTGTCTTTTTATAACAATATGATAAAATGATTTAAAATTTACTTATTTTCAGGCAATGCATCTTATTCTAGAAAATCATACAGAATCTTTGCTACCATTCATACTGGAAAAACTCAGTTTCTACTTTCCACCAGACGACCTAGTGAGAATAAGTATTATTCATATATTATAGTACATAATCTAAAATTACATATATAAAATGTATACTACTCATAACTAGTAACTTGTGAAACACATGTGTATTTGTGAAAATTATATAAACAAATACTAGTATTGATTAATATATTGAAACACAAAAATGCGAGAAAAGATAATAAGTATATTGCATAATAGTGAGGTTTCGTTTTATGTTTTAATGTGTTAATTAATTACAATTTGTTTTATTCGTTGTGTCTTTTAGTTTCATTTATCTATTCTCTAAAGAGTTCATTTAAAAAAAATTATTCCTCATTTTTCAAAATTAAAATTTTTGTTAAATCGGTATTGGAGAATATAACGCATAAGATAACTGTACACTACAGTTAACTTGCGAATATGCGTTATTTTTATATAGATTTTTTTTTTTAATTTTTACATAATGCCATTATTATTTAAATACTTGTATATTGTATTTTGTAAAACATTTTAGGACCCCGCAGTTCGTGAATTCCGCAGCAAGTTCGCCCTTGTCTTGCGAAATCAGAAAGTGAGTGGTCAGTACATTCGACAAGTGTGGTTACCAGCGAGAGAGTCTGCTTTTGAAGACTTGGTGAAGCAGGCTAAAGAAGTGGTGACTTCTCTGCCAGTTGAATCCGTCTTTGATAAAGTAAGAAATGGTCGATGAATTAACCAACTGTCATATAATATATATGTCGATATAGTCGTTTTTTTGTACAACCTTTTCACCCTTTATTGTCTTGAAATATTATATTAATTATCTTCTTTACTTTGTCTATTAAATATGATAACAACAGTAAGTACTGTACAATATAGAAAACACCACTTATTTCCCGATATTTAAAAAGATTGTTGAAATGTATATTATAATCTGTGGGGGGGGGGGATTCACTTATATATATTTTACATGAAACTTTAATAGTTCGTAGAAAATATATTTTAGGATGTAATTATAAATGGTTATATTGCTATACATATACCATATATTTATTTGAACGTATCTTTTAAATGACACCCTAAATATATAAATTTTTATTAACCGACCAACATATGATTTTTTTCATATTTAAATATAAATTTAATTCCTAGAACGCTTTCAGCAATGACATATACAAAATAACTCATTATTTCATACATAGTTCATTATAAGTTCATAATTATTAAAGATACACTTTTATATTTATTTAAATTACATAATCATGGAATATAATAGTAAATCACAATTCATCACAATTCACAAAATTTTACATGTTACAAATATTTTTGTGACAGATATTGCATATCAAATTTTTTTTTCAAAAAATCTTTATAAAATATGCTTAAAAACTTTAAATTAAAAAACCTTGAATTAGTACTAAAAGCTGCAATCAATTAAGAAAATATATTTTATGTTTACAGCGATTTTACGATTTTTCAAACTAAATTAAATTTTGTACAATGTTCTCTATTGTTCGAAATCTGGATTTTTTGTTCTCTTCCTATTTTGAACAATGTATATATTTTGTTTATTTTCGCTAAATATACAGTCATAGAATATTTATGAGTAGTCATCATTTGACCCTAAACAGATTTCTCCAAAGGTTTTTTAGTATTTTTTGATTACATAAAACATAGGCTCTACTATTAATTAACATAATTAAAGTTGACATCCATAAGTACCCCCAAAAGTTCTTAATTTGCATAAATCCAAGATGGGCGCCATATAAAATTTCACTGCATAAATAACTTTTTAATGATTTATTTTAGACCCTATAAATGTATTACCAACAGCTATAAATTGACCCTTACAAAGCAAACAATCAGTATTTAAATATGTACATTTAATTATTTACATAATAATACATTAATAATTATTAATACATTTAATAATAATACTTTTAATAATTACATAGTTAACCGATACAATAATACGCCATTTAATTATAATTGACAATTGACAAAAAAATTAAAATTTTAAATAGGAACATGTAACGTATATATGTAACAATCCAGCCCTCCCTGATAAGAACTACTAGATCTAATTACCAGTGTCACTAGGTAATTCATCTAATCTGATTTATCATCATCTTCAAAGCAGTTCTCTATTACAGGAGCAGTATTGTGACAGACAGAGTCAGTTTGACAAGGTCCACAGATGGCAGTGCACGATAGTCCATATCCTTTGCAGCTACAACGTTCTGTTTGGCAACCAGTGGTGCAGTTACCTTGCCATAATGTTTGATAGTAAATGCAGCGTAATTTGGAGCGATGGAACCATATGTGTCACCACTGGTCCAGCTTATCCGATGCAACAGAGATCCACCATCAAGAACATAAAGTCTATGATAATAAATAATATATATATAATCTAATGCTATGATAATAAAAATAAAGTATGTGAGCGGAATGTCAATACCAGTATCTCGTGTGTCAAGACTAAAAATGGCATCAACAAGGGATGGCTTGTCTGCTTTTCGTAATGTATCTTTTGATGCAAAGAGGGCTGGAGGGTAAGGGCATAGTTCATATTCCATGGTATCTTCTAAAGATACTTCACCTGACTGTGCCACAATAAGTAAACTTTGATATAGAAGTGCGGATCAATGGAGCGGTCTCCACATATCTTTACATTAGATGCAGTCCCCAATGTCTTTGCAGAATCCTTCCGCTTAAAAGCATATGTAGAAACCTACTATTGGTGGACATTCACATTATCCTCGGCAATTACTCCCGTTATTATGTTATGAGCGATGGAACCTCTATGAAAGGATAATAAGTTATCAACTTCACCTGGAGCTTTTCCAGGTCACTTAAGTTTCTTTTAATTCGTGATTCAGTTGACTATTTGTATTGTTCACTAGTGGTGTACTTTCGGTTGAGGAAGTTTTGCATGGCTTCATTGTACTGGGAAGTTATAGGTCGTGACAGGGCCCACAGGGTCCGCTGCTCTTCCGTCATGCCACTTTTACGTGTAAGATCTCCAGCACTCTAGTGATCTCATGAGTGTTTGCTCAATTACTAAGTCTGACCCCAGGTCAGCCCAGTACTGGTTAACATGCAGTCCCTGCATAAACTTTTTATAGACTGTAGGTTGAATGCTTTACATCAAGTTCATTCATGTACTGCAGGTACAGGTAGGCTGACTTAAAATAATTGCAATGGCCAGCGGCTGCAAATATTAGGAGACAGTCATTAACTGTTTGGAGGTGCAACATCCACGATCCTGTTCTGTCAGCTATGATCGAATTCCTGGCTATCTTCGGCATATTCTGGTAACCAAACCACAGTTTTCTGGTTTTGGATCTGGCAGCTACTTTATCCCTCTTCTCTGTAAGTTTATTCTTGATCTTTAGTCAGTGTGTCGTTCAGATTTATACTGTTAAGTTCACTTTCACCATCTAAACATGCCTTATACTCCACTTCTGATTTGGCCACTAATGATGCAAATTCACTGGACTGGCTTTCCTGACAATATGTCATTTCCTGCATTGTCTCCATACACAATCTCTAACAGATTTCTCAAACCAGATCCATCCATTAGTTTTCCTTTGGCACCCAACAAGTTAATGAAGGTATGGAATGAGCCAAGAAGAAGAACGATCTCTTCCAGGTGGCTTCTCTCTGGTGCTGTATTTACTATCTGTGAGGCCTTTCAGTAAAGGGGCTGGTCAAACGTTGACACCGGAGGAAAGTGATGCTGGAATGCTAGTTTTGAAATGTACTCCAGAGTGGAGTTGATGCAGGCTGATGAAGGCTGATCATTGGCAGAAAAATCACATGATTCTCCAGGATGTTGTTCTCTCTGATGTATGATGTGCATCATGCCCTGTTGTTAGCGTTGCAGTAGCTAAACGCTCCTACAATTTTACTGGTTTTTAAGTATTGGTTTACTATGAATCAATGGAATATTGATTACGCTATCCGAAATAGACGTTTACATACTTTGTCAGTTTATGTAACTTGGAAATGTGCTAATCCACCATATTTGCTTCTATTTCTTTATTTTTTAACCGATTTGAAAGTTATTTATATCAAACGCCACGTAAGTTCACACTCTATCTAACAATATGTAACAACAAATTGTAAGAAGCTTAACCCTACGATTTGTCATTGTCTTAAGTATTCTTATTTTACGGTATAGAGTTTGGCGGCCATAATATTACCTTCATGCTAATTAACACGTTTTCTGACTCCCAATAGGTGTCAACGTTTAGTATATTATAAAGATTGACTTAAAAAATTTTAAACATCAAAAAACCTTTTGGAGCAATTTGTTCAAGGTTCAGTTAAATATTTCACATATAGTCTATAGACTAGAATTTCTTATTGATGTTTTGAATTTCATTCGTATTGATTATTGTCACCAACTTTTGTATATCAAAATCTTCATCGAGCTAACTATTCACACTATTTTAAACTTTTAATACTATTCCGACATCCTTTTGCCAAAAAGTCGCCACCTACTATGCCACTAAACTAGTTACTTAACCAAATTTTATTTATAAAAAAGGATCAAAAGTTAAATAGTTGAAAATTGCAAATTTGTACTTAGAATAGTTTGATAAACGACTGCAAATTATAGATCGTATAACAAAAATAATAATGATATAAGGTATAATTAAAAAGTTACTGCATACAAATTCATTTTTAAATTATAGGGCTTATATACAATATATACTTTTATTGTTTATGCGTCACTTTTATATTTTATTATTTCAAGAATAAAAACAAACTAGTTACTATTTTTTTTACATAATTAGCTTTACATACTATTAATACTTTTTATTCGATACTTTGCAATATATTCGTAAAATTTTCTATGCCGCAATTTACTTTTTATCGTTTATTGGTTACCGGTTATTAACTCTAATTTAGCATTACCATTAACAGATATTTTATTAATTTGGTAAACGATACAAAATTATACTCAGAAATGATACCAAATAATGTTATACTTTGTGATTTACTTGACGATAGTGATTAAAGTACACTAGGGGCAAATTAATCAGGTAGACTGCAAGTTTTGCATGAATGCCGTTTGTGCCGGTAATTGTTCTGACCAAGCATTATACTTCCATCACTACGTATACAAACTCATTTAACATTTTATTCTGTTTTACATTTAATAGGAATAATTTTTCTATCTTAATATGTATCATTAACTTGTATATATACCTGATTCATACCGTTTAATATTAATCAGAAAAAAACCTAATTGTTTTACTATTTCTATGCGTATTTGGTTTCTTAATCATAACGAGTTAGGTTTAAAAATTGTTTAAAACTTCTATTTTTCTACTCACTTCTGGGCAGTACGGTTAATTTGACACTTTTAACTCGTCCCAAATAGAGGCGAATTACTCGTATTTCGCGTATCGTGTTCCAATTAGATTATTTGTCGTGACTAAAGGCTTCAGAGGCAAACGAGACGCTACTTATGCCCCACTAACCACAAGTTTACTCTGCCACAATTCCCTTGCTCTAGATCGGCACTCAGTCAGAGGATCTGAATCACCAACTCCTCAGCTGCAACACGCCCTTTGCCGTCTACATTCGAGAGCAGATCTACGGCAAGTCCTGGCTCCATGAGGAGGATGTGGAAACCATCATTGCGGACAATGCTGCCAGTCAAGCCCAGCTCCTTAATCCTCTCTAGCGGCGCCAGCTTTGTGTTATCAGAGTCTCTGCTAGGTTATGGAAATTACATGGCGTCTTCGAAAGTAGTAGAAATTATTTTTTTATAACTAAATGGTAAATTATTAACCTGGAGAGGTTCGCGGAAAATCAGTATGTTATGGTGATGCCATGCAATTAGTTCAAACAAGCTGGCCATATCTGTGTTGATTATCTCAGTGATCTTTAGAAAAAATTCTCGCGTACAGTTTCCTGCATTTTTCTATATATTAGTGGTAGTCATATCCTACTTGGAAGATTCAGCAGGGTTAGTGTTACTAAAAATGAAAACCCACATGTTAATGTAGGGTTCTAATCTTTTTGTATATAATTAGATGTTATTTCCTATTAATTTAATTTACCGAAAATATTTAACAAATTGTAGAATATCGAAAAAATGCTCAAAAACTTGGAAAATAAATAAGTATAAAACTTTGATTAAACTTTAGAAAAAACTTTAATGGTAGATAATATGGTTAATAGAATATTTTCGTTAGTTTTTATCAATAGATTTGTTCAGTTGATCTAAAAAGATTGTAATAGGTAAAAGTTAAAACGTGTAATGAAATCGAGCATGCTCGACAACCCTGTTTGACAGTATTTATTTCAGACAAGTTTGTAATCATTTTGTATCTTAATGTTACAAACTGCTGTATATACATTTAATTTTCAGTCTTTTTAGAAACTGGTATTTATATTATAGTGGCATTTTTTAGATGTTATAATCATCGATAGGTCGGTAAATAGTATACTACGTTGTAATATATTTAATTGCTCATGACATTTCGTCACTTGTTTTCACTGGAATTTTGACACTGTCATATTTAGTAACATTGAGTTCATGAACTCTAATTGCTTTTTTCGACAACATTCTATATATCACGCAGTGGATGAGACTGAATAATTTGATGCAATTTTATAAATACACATTTCTCTGTGTTCTGTCTTCTCTGGAAAATCTAAACTTCTAAATTGCATAAAAAATATAGGATCAACCCAGGTGCACATTACCTACCATTTGTCATAAAACAAATTAGACATTTGATCTTTGAATATAACGTTTCTTTAGGGTTGTCATAGAACATGGACAATACAGAGATGGACAATTTACCGAGAGGTAACATAGCTATTTCGCGCTATGCTTATATAAAATGTTAATTTACCTTAAAATAATTAGGGTTCCAATTTTTATTTATACAATATATTTAATATTAAATGCACATACCAAATAATGTTAAAATTAGCCCGAAGTGTTTATATTACACATTTAATAGGTGTATTATACATTTATACACATTATATATTTATATGTGTTATTTTTATATAATTTGGTAATATTTTATAAACTTCGTTATATTATGTATATATTTCAATTATTTCACTGTTTTTATAATTAAACTCAATATATGACACATTTTTGTTCTTTATAATTCCTGGCATTTATTATTTATTTAACTAAAGTAACATTTAACACTAACAGCATATACTGTCGGCTCCAAGCAAATCTCTTTATTGATTTAAAAGTTTAATAAATAGAAAAGTAGTAAAAAGAATTAATTAAATGTGAAAATATCAGTTATCGATTTGCGATTTAATCGTTATTGTTTTATATGGGGACCATTTCTTTGGGAGTTATCAATATAGGAGACGGCAAAAACTTAATGATTAAAAAATAAAACCGTTAGGCTAGTTTGTATGGTGGCCGAGAGGGGTCAAAACATAAAAAGTCATAACTTAAATCATGTTTTTATTTTTAAAAACTAGTTTTTTTCCACAAATACATGTGTTTTTCCATGAAAACGTGTTTTTATGACATCTTTCAGCCATATAAAAACATGATTTAACTGATAAAGAATTGTTTTGACATCTCTCGGCCTCCATAACTTTGTTTTAGTTTAGGTTTATTTGTATATTATTAAATTGATCCATTCTCAGTTTTTGTCAAACCTATAACTGGTATAATGGTTTCAAAATACAAATAATTTCGTCCTAAAATTTAAAACGCTGGATATTATACTGTTTTTGACAAATTTTAACTGTTATTTTGTAACATTTATCATAGTTAGTATAGCCGTCGAATTGTTTAGTTTATGATAAATTTATTGTACAATATTATTTTTGCTGACATCTCTTATTTTAATTAGCCAATATTAAAATTTGGTAGATTAAAATATTAATTTGTACGCAATAGAACATATCGCGTACGAAAAAGCCAATTGTTCTGCGCCAAGCACTAAATGTTTTTTTATATCTCATGACCATAATATAATAAATTTATATATTTCGCCATAATATCCTATGAATTAATAAATATAATTCTTGAATTGTTTGGTATTATTTATTATTGTCTTGAAGATATTCTGTAATTGTATCTGATATACTCTTCTGTTGGGTTGGAGTCTAGTAATGTATAGAATTCGCTATTATTACTAAGTTGTCTAATAGTTTATGTTTTATAATTTTCTTTGTTGAGAATGACGATTGTACCACCTTTATCAGCTGGTTTAAAAACGATATCTATATCATTGCACAATTCATTCAAGAGCTTCTTGTTTTGTTAAGTTATTTGTATTATTTTTTAATGTGTTTAACATTTATATTACATTTTTCGAAACGGAATCTATGAAATTATCTAAAATAAATTATACTAAAAATGCTTTAAAAAATATGCGCTACATTTTTCGCGCCCTTAGTTTTCTAGAGAGGGGTATATAACCCCCCCCCCCCTGGGTATAACCCTGCATTTATTTACATTCTTCGTAGTGTGTGTGATACCTTACTATACTATTAATATAATGTTAAAAGTTTGCAGTAAAATACTTGCTTATCTTATTTTAATTTTGACAAAAAATCTTATTTAAAATGTCTGTAGACTGCACATATAACCAGTTACCAAATAGTTATATGTATATCTCCATAGGTAATCTCTTACAATATGTTTCCAATAAATGCCTAATAATAGTTTGTACAATTATTACTGAACGTACAGATGAATCTCTAAATGTATAGAGTAGGCCTATACTGTATCACAAACACCCGCTGTTGATATCGTAAACAGCTTGCCATGCAGCAATAAACTAATTTTCCTATACAGGTGACAGACAAAATTCAAGTTACACATTTCCGCGGAACCAATATTAACTTCCGACGCACATGTTTTACAGAGTTCTTAAACTATTTATTTGTCTTTTTAGTTTCCAGTTTAAAAAATATTACAATATTCTATTATGTATTGCATTAGGTACCTAGATTTGATTGGCTATACTTGACATCAAAGTTTACTCATATTATGTGATGATGGTGGTCGTTCTATTATACTCAGCACGTGATTACTTTAAAGTATTCACTTTTTTATTCGTGTTCTTGTGAGCATCTATTCAATCGATCTATTGTCTCTTAAATAGACCATTTTTATGTGCAGTGTGAGTTGTGTTGGTGTTTGATACAGGAAATGATTCTAAAATATAGCATATCAACTATGTGTTTAACAAACAATTTTTTCAGAATTATATCAATTTCATTCACTTTAATATTGATTATCAAATGTGATTCTTGTTCCTACTCTCGAGCAAATACTGCCTCTCCATGCCAATGCTTTCAAGGTGGATATCTCATATGTAAGGGTGTTCACCTAACAAATCAATTGTTTGATTACATAATAATTCACTCCAATTCTCCGTGGCATGTGATTTTCACGAGACTAGTTCAGGCTACTGAACTTACAGAAGATACTTTACATGAAGTAAAAGAAAATGTCCAGGATATAGCAATATATGAGAGCTGCATTACTAAAATCTCTTCAAGATTTTTTTACAAAATATTCGGACCTACTTTGATTGGAATTACATTATCAAACATTACCTGCTTGAATACAGTAAATATTGATGTCTTCGGTGGCCTTGAAAATAAACTGAGACGGTTAATATTAGAAAATGTTTCCGGAACCAATATAATCAACCTTGAAGCTTTGTCCAAATTTGTTGCACTGGAAAGATTAACTATAACGGGATCACATATCAAATTTATACCGGCTATAGTATTTGATAAAAAGCCGCGTTTGTTCAGCATAATTTTGGATAACAACAAGCTGACAACCCTACCTAAAGAAATTACTGCTGGCAGAGATGCCAGGATTTCACTGAAAGGAAATTATTGGCATTGCAACTGTAGTCTCAAGTTTTTACTGCATTTAAAAACGAGTGACGTTATGGGGGTATCAACTCTAAGGTAAGTTGTATATGAAATGAAGTAAAACGTGTTTTAAGCGTCGATATATGTAATAAATAAGGCGGTCACTCCTCGCTTCCCGTATAAGATTAGATCCCATGTATAAGGTCCCGTGTAAAAAATACTATGTTTCCGCAGGATATTGTTCATATTTAATTAAATCCTTGTTTAATTTCCCCATTTATCCACATAGCCTATAGTAGGCCTATAAGTTTTCTGCATAAAATGATGCCAATTTTATTTTTGAAATAATGGGTTCGTTTACATGCATTAATTTAGTTTGCTGTCATAGTTTACTAACTTTGTATATAAATTCATATGATTCATTTAATTAATTTACACAAAAGTCATGACCACCGCTTTGCAGCCTGCTGTTATGACTTTAAAGAGATGATTCCAATTAAAAATTAATTTATGACATTAAAAACTTATAATTTCAATTTATACGATCACACATCCTCTGTTAAATTAGTTTACTAAACTGTTGAAACATATTTAGCATATTTTATGATTTAATCAAAAAGCATATTGTATTTTTATAAAAACTAATATACTTTTTGACGGTATAAATAGTTATAAAACATATATAGTGTGAAGAAGATATTAGTAAATGTTTTTGCAGGTTCTACTTTTTACAAATTCGAATGCTAAACAAATTTTAAAATATTTTATTTCTAAACAACATTTCATTTTATTAAAAACGTTTGACTTTTAGTCACAATAACTATAAATTACCTACTTTTAATTTACCTATATATAAAATTATTATTATCAACATAAAAATAATATTAAGTGATTACTGTTAAAATATAATAAAGAATCTCTATGTTGTATACCTAATGTTGGTTGAATACTATGAAGATTTAACTTGCATTAATAGATTTTATATTGTTATTGTGTTAACAGTACACAGACGTACATTAAATTTACTCCTTATATTGTGTGGCTAAGACTGACACTATAAGGCCTCTACAATTATATACTTCGCAATCACGACAATTATATTATGCAACAGTTACAATAGTACGCTGATTAGTCTAGATTAGTTTGTTGGTAGGTAGGTATCCTGTTGAGACTAATTACATGTCTGTAAAGGAATCTGTCAATTTCACACAGTGCTGCAAGTGGTGTTGTACATAAAGCAGCAGTGGAAATTATTTTACGACATTAAATAGAGTTAAGGTGAATAAACATAACAAAATGAATCTTATACACACCATTTAATAAGCTTGTCTATATAGTATATATTCACATATATATGGCTGCAATAATGGCAATTGAACTACTCATTGATTCCCACGATAACTTTTTCAATTTATAAATATTACAGAAATGTGATTTTAGTTGAATTATAATAATATTGAAGTTATCGTAGATGTATTTACGTTATAGATATAGGTATACAAACATTGCTAAATTAATTTAGAAATTTAAAATAAATATCTTAATATTATTTAGTTTATATTATTTAGTTAATATTATTATATCATTAATAATAAATTATAATTAATATTATAATAATATTAATATTATTTAGTTTTCATGTATAACAAAACGACACAAGTTGATGTAAGTATGGAAGAATTATATACCTTTTAGTTATGTTTTAAGTTCATTAATGGTTTTTTGCGGAAGTATGTTGACAAAGTTAACTAAAAATGTATTCACCGTAAATTGCCTCATAAAATAAATTACGAAACACAAAATTTTCATATAGACCTTATATATTATCTAAGACTCAATAGATATATGTGGTATGGATATGCATAATATGGCATGTATATAATATTATATCATACAAATCAATAGACAACAGCTCTAAACAAAAACCATGCATATCATTTATATACAAAAATCTTTGGCAGAAGTCCTACACGATTTATGTGAAAAATAATATCGCTAAATTGACACATTTTCCTGTTTTTAAGTGAATTGTGATCATATTTGCTTTAATAATGGTATTAATTTATATTCCACGCCGCATTATTAAATAAATGTAGCATGGCAAACTGTAAATGTTAACATCACCTAATATAATGTATAATAAGTTGAAATATACACCATCAATGAAAAACACATACAACAGCAAAAGGAGGCACATAAGTAAAAGATACATATATATATTCCATTTATTGTACATACATTGAAAAAAATACAAAGATAGGCTACACGGACATCGAGATAACCTTGTTTTAAATAAAAGTGGTGAAAAATTAGATAACATATAATATAATAACGGATTTAATAATAACAATATAATTTAATAATTCATTAATAATTTTGGACAAACTGACATTTTAAAAAGTAAAAATAGGTATACATAGTTATTTTTATGGAAAATCAAGTTTACCAATAAGCGATATATATCAATATTTCTAATTCCTAATTTAAAATGCGCTACCTTATTACTATTATGTAGTTAGTTACTATTGTTTACATCTATAGTTTGGATTACTTTTTATTGTTCTCATAATTGTTTCAGTAAAATATTTATATATTGATAAACGTGAAATTAATATATATATTTTCCTAGCACATCGACCATTAAAAAACTAGTTTTTTTTTTAATTGATTATTATATTAAAGTTTTCATTCGATTTGAAAATTTAAGAAATGCATTCTTCTTTATAATTCGTGCATTGACACACAACGTTTGATGTTTCGCTCATAATCATAAATAGTATTCGCAGCTGGCACAAGTCAGAAGTAATGCTTTGAAGGAGAGGCTATTTACATATAATAGGTGATCTCTATTATACTATATGATTATTATACTATATTATGCCAATGATTTGATATTTAGGTGTGCATTATTATACAATTTATAACATACACTGCAGTGTTCAAAGTACTCATCTTAACAATCACGTTTATAATATATAATATGGATGTAAGAACACAAAGAATGCATGAGAAAGACAAACAAAGAGAACCCTTTCAGAAAAGTAGATGTTCTAGGTGTCTCCGTTTTATGCTACGTATTGACTATAAATCGCTTGCTTTATCATTCTGTTTAATTTTACAAAACAAGTTAATTGTACTCAAAGAACTAGCACTAAAACGAACTCAGTTTTTAATCTTTTAGACTTTTAATCTTATAAAAATACCTGGAAAATACCAATATAGAAATAATAGAATAATATATTGTATGTAAAATTTTTGGCTCCATTTATTATGCTACGTTTATCGAGAGTTTGGTCTTGATAAAAGTCATCATATTATGTTGTGTAACATTTTATTACACTTTGGTAATTACTGTGATTATATCATGTCATAAACAATGGATTGCTACACTAAGTCGACTTATGATATAATTGAAAATTATATGTTTAAAGCCTATAATATAATTATTTAAAAAAATATTCAAACCGCTTTTGTTTGCTAACATTTTAATGAATTGTATACAATAGTTAATTATACATATATATGATACATATATACCGTATACACTTTTATTATTGCACACTGTGCCATAATATTCTTTATTATATAAATAATTAAGAGCCATAAATATTGAATTATGACATAATGAAAATTGAGCATTATTTCTCTACACTTTAAAATTTACAAATCGTACAAAAGTTTAATATTTCAATATTTTTTCTCATTGTGCACTATTTCTTTTATCTGTATAGGTGCCATTCTCCACAAAAATTTGAACGATTGCCCATTACAAATATTTCGGAACGAAACCTCTGTCCACGAACAAGCAAATCACTTTCGAATGTAAATCAGAGACTGGACGAACATTCAGACTACGCACTGAAACATTATAATTCTTCTTCATCTTTTGCATCGACCAATTTTAATAATTATTTATTATATGTCATAATCGGTGTTGGTGTAGGTGGTATTTTGATTATGATTGTGATCATAGTAGTATTGATCCTTTTCCGCCATCGACTCTTTAAAAGGTCACAACCAGATACTTCATACAGGTGAATTTAACATTATATTTTATTGTAGGCCTATAACTAATTTGTATATGTTACTATCAAACGTATTACCAATTAAGCCTGTTTATACTAAGATATACCCTATTATTAATCATTTTTTAATTTTGTATTTGTAATAATTTGTATTAATTTGTATTTGTGTATATTCATATGTTAAACCTACCTTAATATATATAATGTTTTATATATTATATATTTCGTACATAGGCCTACTACATATTAACATAAATAAACCAGGCCTTTAGGCAATAATAAATGTAACAATATTTTCGGGGATAAAATTGTCCACTTCACCAGAGTTTGTAATATATAAAAATTGATTTTTGAATAAATGTATTTTTAATTAAGTTTTATGTTTAATTGATGTTTTATTTTCTTTAAAGTTACTACTGTTTTTCAGTATTGTTATCCAGTAGCTAAGCCTGTAATATGAAATTACCTGTAATTATTTGTAAACTATAATTATATTTAGAAATGTATTATTCAATATTGATAAATATTTTACAAAACTTCTATGAAGTCTATAGTTTATAGCCTTGCATATCAAGTTGCTGTATTTATCATGTCTTGTTTTAATTTTATTGCATAAAGTGTTTTCCTTATTTATTTATTACAATTTAAAGACCTCTTGTTTAAGTGTCTTATATTATATAACAAATATTAACATAGAATAGGAGTATTATACAAACTATACTTATCTATTTATATGAAATAATGTGCCAAAAAAGCAATACTGCGAAAATATATCGTGTAGCTGCAGATATATCAATAATAAAATATCTATAAGCCTTATAACTAAAATATGTTATCGTTACTTTAAATCAAGTTACATTTAATAACAGTTTATTGAATTAAACAAAAAAAACACTGTAAATATATGTAAGTTAATCATCAGTTATTAATTTTTTTTATTTGAAATGTGCGGGTCACTTTTCTCGACATAATAAACTATTTTTATGCTGCATATCGATACACAGTACATGTTATAAATAGTTTGAACATATACAGTATATATATATAAAACTGATAAAAAATTAATTTTATTAATTTTATTTTCACTTTTCAGAACTGTAAACGAAGTATTACATAAACGAAACAATCAACTACGACCCCCGCCGAATTATTACTGTTAAATTAATATTATGATAGTTGCATATTTTGTCAATGACCCATCGATAGTGTTCTCGAAATTGACGTACATTTAATTTTATAGAAACTTTATATTTGTATTATGTATAAAATATTTAAAATTGATGTATTTTACCATTTTATTTTCGGTTAACAATTTAGTAAAAATATATATAGTATATATTTAGATCAGCATGGCCACCTATGTCATTGGTTACATTCGACCCATTTCATTCCTCGATCTATTGAAATATATATATAACAATATTGCTTTGAAGAAGTTATTTTAATCTGGATAAAAGTCGTATGTCCTTATTAATCATTCTATGGGTTTAATTTTTTGAAGTTTCTACAAAATTATGTAAATGTTCTAAAAAAATTAATTCCTTGATTTTATTGTCATTTCTTGTTTCTCTTTCTGTACTCCATGTACGCTACAACGAAGTTTTAAGCAATATAACATTTCTTTTTGGATATAATTATTTTATTGCACCAACAAAAATTATCTATATTTTATTAAATGAACCACAAATTGTCAATATAAGTGAAGAACATTTTTGTGATCAAATATTATGCTCATATTAGATAAAATATGTTGATTGTACATATTTTACGTATTTTACATATTGTACGTAGTTATGTGTATATTATGCCTAACCCATTATTGCATACGTTATTATAATATAATTCTTATGTATTTTTGTAATGCCTATTTATTTATTTATTATGCACTACAATCGGATATTTATAATATTGTTCATTAATATTGTATAAAAACATATGTAGCACATCACATTTTATTTCGCTTTTAACGAATTTTGATATTAATGTTGTATATATACTAATCACATACATATTAAATATTTCCTCAAATTATTATAATTATAGGATTCATAGATTTACATTATATACGTATTTATAACTTCATATCATTCACATTTATCATGTCACATACAATAATATTATGACATTTTATACATAACCAATGTTACACATATTGTAAATATAAACGTTACATGTATTTGGTTGATATTATGTATATTTTTTCCAAAAAATCTAAATACACAACAAAAATATATATATTTACGATAATTCCAAACAAGCGCCATGTAGCAAATGTTAGCATGAGGGGAGGGGTTTCTAGGCGTAATTGACACGTGAACATCAATTTCACAGCCTTGACTAATTGTTCTTGTGAACAATAAAATATTTTTACATAAATAGTCTTCTCAAAAGTTTAGCTCCCTCCACAGTCTAATATTTTTTCTATTAAAATATATGGAATATCAAACATAAATTTTGAACATATAGTATGCTCTCCCATCTTTTAATTATGTTTGATTATAAATCCTAAAAACAAATGTTTTAAATTATTATTATTTTAAATTATTATCACTATGTTATTTTGTCATTGTGTTGTAATCTTTAATTTCTCAATATTGATTAATTATTTGTTTCACAATAATTCACTAAAATGGTTTTCAGTTAACTATTTCGCAATTATTAACATTCTTATTTTATTCATAAATTTTAAAATAACTAGCATGCACTTTGGTTACAGATTAATTACTGTTAATAATTATTATTAATCATTTATTATTATTCGATAGTAAATTGATTAGTTCATTTTCAAAAACAGAAATAGCTAGTGATATTAACAAGTATTTATTTGTTTGAATTTAAAATTCATATTTATTGAAAAATTATTGGCTCAGAAGTGTAAACATGAAAAAATGATTAAACTAGCTACGTAGAATACAAAATACAGTTGGCACTCGTCTATTAACTAAAGTGGGCAATAGCCTATACTGGAAAACCGCTATCGAATATTGTAGTTTGATCAATTTTATATATTTATTAAATTGTTTGATTAATTTGTTTTGAAAACTTATTAATAAATGGATTAATATATGAAATGATTTATATCGTTGCACAAAAAACATACAAATGTTTAGTTATATATAATAGAACAAAGTTAGATACATAGGGAGCATATAGCCTATGTTGTTGTATACCTATAAGTATATCGAGTATTTATTAGGTTAAGATATGAAAATAGTAGGTAAGAAATTATAATTGTAAGTATTAAATTAACCGTTGTAAAAACTATAAAAGGAACCCTTCTCATAATATATTGCTTTTACTATACTTTTTAAAATACACATAATTTAGTTGTAATGCATATTAATCATATTAGGTTAATATTTCATTGATTTTTTAGTTAAAATTAAAATGCTTCCTTTTAATCAATATGAAGAAACTCATTGATCAATGTAACTAAAAAAATACAAAAATAATTAAAATTAACCAAATCTATATCCTATCCTTAAATAAGCATATATAGCTTAGTCAATATATTCTTTTTCTTCTCAAATTGATCTCGCTGTTAACTATGTCAGATCACTTTGGAAATCTATATATTATTTCAATTATTTTCATATACATAGCTTAGTGACATATCCAAATTTTAACCAATTGGCTTCTCTCTTCGGCAAATAAATTATTTTAAAATATTATTTATAAATACTTTTAAAATTATATTTCTTGACTCTGAATATTTGCATTTTCGCTTACAGGCGCATCCTACGAACTTATGTGGTGTAATCCATTGATAGATCGTCACATTGGTTTCATTATTTCCTTATTAAAAATATATTATATTATTTCTTAAGACAATGAACCAACACTTTTACATAAAAAACTACATTTTATTGTTTACAACTAAAAAGGATTTCTCACCACACATCACTTTTCTTTATAAGTTATACACAAATTTAATTGAACTCTATATTTATATTATTAATCGATGTTAATCCTGTTAAACCATAGATATATAATTGTTTATCTATAAATATTAATATATTGTCTTATTATAATACAACTATTATATCTCTATGTGTTAAACATTTAAAATTAAAATATATATTTCTTAATAACATATGCATATAATATATGCAACAATCAATTTTTTATATAAGTGATATATTTATATAATATTATATTCATATATAAATAAATAAAGTGTTAGCTCCTAAAATTTACTCCGAATTGTAATTACTCGCTTGATTTCATTTAGGATTTTATAATATAAACAATTCATTGAAAAATATATTTATTTAGTATTTTATGTTGGTAACTCTAGCTGAAACTATTTTCATAAGTTGACCATTATTATATTAGTCATATCTATTAATTGGTAAGGTTTTAAAAACATTATTAAATTAGGATTTTTATAAAAAACCGATCAAAATTACAAACGGGTATGTTTACAATTATTTCAAAATATATGGACATAGCCTACATTTCATCATGTATTTTATGTAAGTAGCTATGGAGTCAGAAATAATGTTATTGTTATTAATCATGATGCATGTTTGTACGACAACATTGTTATATAGCCTATAGCTATAATAGAGAGAAATCGAAAACATGAGCTGCAAATGAGAAAAATGAGTCATTTATAATAGTGTCCTAGTTACCTAGAATTTTTATTTTTAAATTTTAAAAATATATAATTTTTTAAAGATTTTTTTATCGGATTCGACATTTGCAGTTGTCATTTTACAAATTGTTTGAATTTTCCGAGGTCTGTGTTTAAAAAGATATATAAATTACTACAGATTGTTATAAAAACTTAATTGATTAAACATGTATGCATCTCCTTAAAATTAATTTTTTTAACTTTTTCTTCCGCATAAAATATAATGAAGCGTCACTCGAATATTCCACGAAACGGTAAATTCTTAACAATTATGAAAAAAATTCATGAACCTAATTATATCCACTGATAATTATGAAGCCGATGACGGGTATCTGCTTCTCATCGGGATTTTTTTGGGCCGATGACGCAATTTAAAATAAGTAAACACACCTATTTCTATAACTGTAATAATATAATATGTTACATTGTATTATTTGTGAAATTTTTCAAGGAACCTTGCGGTTTCAATTATGTGAACTTATATTTAAGTTTCAAATGTACATATATAATGAAAATGTAAACGAACCTATTTTTGCATAATTCAATCTATAATCCACAGTGTGAACTTCATGTTGCTGTTTCGAAAATGTAGGGAGAAGTTATAATAGCTGTATAGGAGCAGATATTAAACGAAACTGTATATTATAATATAGGTATAAGAAAATTTATTAAAAAGATGAATTGGTATAATATTTGGCGTTAATTGATGTCAATCCTTAATAGTAGTATAGAAAGGGTCGATTCTGCCGCAGTTATAAATAGATTTTTGAGCCATGGACCCCCCCCACAAATATAAAATGATTTCGAATTTTCGCGCCAAAAATTTCAAAAAATTTTCAGCCAATCAGAATCGAGTATTGGTTTTTTGGTTACTAAGGCTTCCTTTTGACCGATTTAAATAAGGTCAAGGTCGTTTCCGATTAATTCAAGGCCACAGAGTTCGATTTTGCTAATTATAAATTGATCAGAGGTACCCTATAGGTAGTAATCGATCATTCAAGTACAATTATTGATTTTTCCTAATACGAGGCATTGTGGCCATGCAATGTCAGATCTACATGGTTTCAATGGTCATTCTAACTAATCCAAGGTAGCTGAGTTTGATTTTACTACTTACAAATTGATCAGAGAT
>JAUZND010047045.1:0-20085 GCA_034780555.1 Coelogynopora nodosa | reverse complement strand
CCCCCCCCCCCCCCCCCCCCCCCCCCCCCCCCCCCCCCCCCCCCCCCCCCCCCCCCCCCCCCCCCCCCCCCCCCTCAAATTGACACAACTGTCTTTCATAGTTTACACAAAAAATCTTAAATTTATAGTTCTGAAATGTTCATTGCGTATTTAATTTTTGATGCGCTTTTGATACCACATTTTTGTAGAATATACTGGAGAACCTATTGAAAACTCAAAATGAGCTAAATAGCTTTTTAACAACACTTAAAAAATATTGTCTATATAAAAATTTATTTAACCTTTTAATTCCAAAGTTTATCGAAGTATTATTTTCCTAATTTATTTTTTGTGGCTTATTTATTTATTAAGATGTCATTAATGTTCCTGTATTGCTGTAGATAAGTATTATATTATTGGTATATTATGTTATCATTTTCCTATTATTCCCATTAACCAAATTTTGAAATGAGTTATAAATTAAGTATTTATTAAAAAAATTTAAATGTTGTTTCTATTGGTTCTCGGATTATGATCATGATCACCTTTTAACATTTATTTTGCTCAATTGAACAGTATGTAATTAATTGTCATTTTAGGTACTACGAATTATATTAAAATTTGTCATTTATGCGTCTTATGCTAATTCTATTAGTTTTACTTTTACATTTTTTGTTGTATTTATTTTTAGATAGAAGAATTGTTATGAACTACAATTATGTGTTGAGACCTCCCTCTGAAAAAAAAGTTGAGCATTGCGAAGCTAATGTTGTAAAGTATACGTTTTATGATATTTCCTTGTTATATATTATCTTCACAAAAAATTGGTTTATATAATTCATGGTTCATTTTAATTTGTTATGTAACCATGCTATTTGAGTAGCGTAATAATTACGACATTTCGCTCAATTCTTCTGAATGTTTTTTGTGTTTACAATTTTTTATAATCAGGATACAAAACTGTTATAATATTTATTCTTGACATATTTTTATTGCAAATTTATTTTATGTTTTATAAGTAATTGTTAAATTATGTAAATTTATTAAATAAATAAAATTATTAATGTTAAAATAAGTTTTATAAATGATCGCATCGCGTGGAAAGTTGAAAACTTTTAACAAAAACATACATTTTATAAATTAATTTTTATATCTGTCGAATTCGTAGATATGTCAAAGTTATCAATAAATAAAATTCAACTTTAAATAAAAATTAATAGTAAGATAGTTTATTTTAATTAACGAATGTTCTGTTCCTAAATTAATTTCCTTTTACTAATGTGATAATCTATTAATAATATGTAAGCTAAATTGTTTTTAATTTTTAAGAAAAATTTGTAACTGTATCAGACAACCTAAACTTTTAATTCTTGTAAATTATCCGTGTTTTTTTAAAAATCTAATATATAATGTAGAGCTATCGCGTATGTATTTTTTAATATTTTGTTTAAAATACATTATCAGGGCAATGGAATTTGTCTATTCAAAAATTTATTTTAAATGTGCAAGGTTAGTTATCATCATTTCGATTGTCCAGGCCTATGTGATATCTTTTAGCAAAACATGATGTAATTCAATTTAAACACAATCGCAATACTGTCCATTACATATCATTTCATAGCATAGGCAATTTCATTCAATTGTTATCCAATATCTTGAAATTTAAAAAATACTAGTGATATAGTAAATTTTTTTGTAGTAATTTATATTCTGAAATTTATCGCTTTTATTCTATAGTGTAAATTTAAGTACAAATTTTCCAGATTAAATAGTCAAGTTTAACAAAAATTATAATCACGTTTTATGTCATTCAATTATAAATTCGTAACACACTGGCTTGTCAAGCTTCAACATCCTCAATATGCTAATGTTTATGAAAGATTTGTTACTTTTCCTTACTTTATAAATGATTAATTTTTAAAGCCTAGTGACAGCATTAATTTTATTTCTCAATGTAAATGTGGACAGTATCCCTAATGGCGTAACACTCGCATGAATAATTCGAAATTACGTTATTTGCGTTGCGATAAAAATGTTTGCTTCATTTAGCAGTCAAAACGGACACAGATATTTGCTTTGCGAAATATTTATTAAACCTAACTTTTTCATAAATATCAGCCTAGCAAATTGAAAAAATCGAATTTTTAGTTTACGTTTTAGATAGAAATTATAATGTATATCACATATCTTTTATCTTTAAACATGAAAAACCCATAAAACACAATATATATATATAATTACTTGAACATTTGCTTATATGTAAATGTATAAATATATAGCACACAAACTTCATTTTATCAAAAATACTATACTTAAAATATGGGGCATACACTTTTTTTTTTTAAGTATTTTCTTTACGTATCGTGTGAGTATTTATTTATTTTTATTGATTTTAATTCAAAATTACTTTGTAATCATCCTACAAATCAAGGAGTATATTTTACCAAACCATTTACAAGTGCTTCTAACGAAACGTAGGATGCGCTAAAAATAGTTCTCGAATCTGACTTATTTTTTAATTTTAAACTGTTTTAATTGTTTTATTCTCCGAATGTTTTCTTTATTCCCTTTCTAGATAATCGATTTAAAATCGGCAGTTAATGATGCTGCCTATGCTTCTTCTGTACATATCCAGACTGACTCAGATGAAAAACCTTTTCAATGTAAACTTTGCAGTAAATCATTTTCCACGTCAAGTAACTTGTTAACTCACACTCGGACTCATACAGGTGAAAAACCTTTTAGATGTAACATTTGCAGTAAATCATTTACCCAGTCAGGTCACTTATCCAGTCACAGACTGACTCATGCAGGCGTTAAATCTTTTAAATGTAAACTTTGCAGTAAAACATTTGCACAGAAGGGCGGCTTGTCATATAATATTTTGACTCATACAAGTGATAAACCATTTAAATGTAAACTTTGTAGTAAATCATTTGCAAAGTCGAGCCTTTTGTCGTCACACTCTCTAAGTCATACCGGTGAAAAACCCTATAAATGTTCAATTTGCAGTAAATTTTTTGCATTTTCATGTAACTTGTTAAGTCATACTTATACTCATACAGGTGAAAAACGTTTTAAATGTAAACTTTACAGTAAAGCATTTGCACATAAGTGCAGCTTGTCATGTCATATTTTGACTCATACAGGTGAAAAACCTTTAAAATGTAAACTTTGCAGTAAGTCATTTTCCGATTCAAGGAACTTGTTTACTCACATTCGGACTCATACAGGTGAAAAACGTTTTAAATGTACAATTGGCAGTAAATCATTTACCCAGTCAGGTCACTTATCGAGTCAAAAACTGACTCATAAAGGTGAAAAAACTTTTAAATGTACAATTACCAATTAATAATTAACCCAGTCAGGTCACTTATCCAGGCACAGACTGACTCATACAGGTTTAAAATCGTTTAAATGTAAATTTTGTAATAAATTATTAAGACACTCGAACACCTCGTCAAAATTCTTTGGAATGAATCTGTAACCAATCATTTTTATGCTCTATTACCTTATCTGTGTATACATTTAAAAACATTTAATATATAATTTTAATTGTCATTATCCGGTCATCATATTTTTCTAGTATAGCTAATGCGTATTATTTACAAGTGTACATAGAAAATGTATCCAGTGGTCCAAACAACAAACCAATGTTATTTTATATTTTATAAATTAATGGTGAATTAACCCTTCGTACGTGGACATACTTTGTAGGGTTTTCTACAGGAAAACCAAACTTCCTGTCATCCGATTAAGCTGAAATTTGATATACTGATACCTCCTAAAGACTTGTCGAACGATTTTAATTTTCCAAAAAAGTTATCGATTGGTATCATTTAACTCTAGTTAGTAAAACTATAGGAAAATAACCATATATGCTATATATTGACCAATAAATGCTATAACTTTTGTTCCATGCAACCAATTGACTTTATTCTGTTTGCATCTGATTCCAGATCACAAGATATGTCTTTGTTGATATTTTTTATAATTATACTACTTTTACAAATAAGCTATAAGTAGTATAAATGTTATTTGAGTATTATTTTAAATTGATGGTTATTTTAATACATAATTTTAATGATCAAGTTAAATGGATATTATTTACGATGAACTTGTTTTTTCTATTAATTTTGCAAGTTTCAGCTCCTAATATCTTCGACAAGTATGAAAACCCAGCCACTGTGTAAAATAATTCGGGTCATACGTGTTATAGTTCAATCAAAAACTTTTTTTTTTGAAAAAATAATTGGTATACCCCCTTCCCCCTCCCCTACACGTACGAAGGGTTAATTAAATTAATTTAATATGTTAAAATACGTTTTATAAATTATCTCGTCGCGTGGTACTGGAAATCTTTAACAAAGACTTAACTTTTATACATTTATTTTAATATATTTTGAATTCGTGGATTACGCAAAGTTATCATGTATTTTTTCAATAAGTACATTTAAAAAACATTGCATAAAAATTAAAAGTAAGATAGTTTATATTAATTAACAATCATTCTGTTCCGGAATTAATTGCTTTTTATTAATGTGACAATATATTAATACTTAGTAAGCTTAATTGTTTTTTATTTTAACTGGATTTATTGTAATTGTATCAGATAACCTAAACATTTAATTTTAATTCTTGTAAATTATCCATGTTTGGATCAAAACATATATAATGGAGAACTATCGCATATGTATTTTCTAATATTTTGTTTTAAATACATTATCAGGGCAATGGAATTTGTCTTTACAGAAATTTATTTTAAATGTGCAAGGTTAGTTATCATCGTTTTGATTGTACAGGCATATGCGAAATCTTTTATCAAAACACGATGTAATTCACTTTAAACACAATCGCAATACTGTCCGTTACATATCATGTCATAGCATAGACAATTTCAGTCAATTTTTATCCAATATATTCAAATTTAAAAAATGCTAATGATATAGTGAATTTTTTCGTAGTAATTTATATTCTAAAATTTGTCGCTTTTATTCTATAAATGTAAATTTATTTTAAAAAAATCCAGATTAAATGGTTAAGTTCGATAAAAATTATAATCACGTTTTATGTCATTAAATTATAAATTCGTAACACACTAAATTGTCAAGCTTTAACATCCTCATTATGCTACAGGAGAGACTGTAAAGTTTTTGTTTATGAAAGATTTATTACTTTTCCTTACTTTATTAAATTGATTACTTCTAAAATGATTTATGTTTTAAATTACTTGGTGGACTACTTCAACATGCACTTATTGTGGAAGAAATCCTAAGTTATCTTTCAACTGGAAACTGCCTGTGGTTGCATGCAGTTCTTACGAAAAATCATTTCAAGAGGCCTTCGATATATATTTGTGTCATCAAATTTTACCAACCTTGGAGTACTGTATTGTTGCAATGATCATAAAATAGTGTTGCTTAAATCAGTAAATGAGGCGCAAGACTATATGACTGAATTAGCTGAAAATATGAACCGACTCATATTCAATTGCCCTCAAGCAAACCCGGATCTATCGATCTCAAAGAGGCTACCTTTGAGCCAGTCTACAACAGAGAATCGTTACTGGTGCAAGTATTATATACTTGTCTAAGAGATTTAAGATATAAGAGAGTGTAAATTATTATGAATTTGACTATGATACTGATTCAAATATCATGCTTGCTACAAAGCGAATGTCCTTTTATGAACGTGTACAGGCCATCTTTGTTAATGGTGAATGGCCGCTTTATATCACGATGCAATGAATTCAAAAATAATGTATAACTTTTTCTCTGATTTAATTAACCTAGAAGTTGAATGTGACAATTGTAACAAAGATTTGTATACAATATTATCAATTGACTAATACTTTTGTTGTGATATATTGAGGATATTTCAAGGATATATTTATATAGAAATGTACGTGTTAATTTTTATTGCACAAAATTTAAAATTAAGATGCCTTTAAATTTTGAAATTATCCTTGAAATAAGATTTTGCGTTTTTAATTTATATGTTTTTTCCTTTACTTATGTTTATTTATTTATATGTTCCTTTACTTGTGTTTATTTATTTTTATTGATTTTTATACAAAATTACTTTGAAATCATCTGGCAAATCAAGCAGTAGTTTCTACCAAAACAAGTTACAAGTGTTTCTAATGAAACGTAGAATGCCCTTAAAATGGTTTCTAAATTTTTCTCATTTTTCTATTTTTAATATTAAAACTTTAATTTTTTTAAATTCTTTCTGTATTATTCTATGCACCTATTTTAATTTTAGATAATCTTTTTAC
Source organism: Coelogynopora nodosa (assembly GCA_034780555.1). NCBI lineage: Eukaryota > Metazoa > Platyhelminthes > Proseriata > Coelogynoporidae > Coelogynopora > Coelogynopora nodosa. Next base: position 13,829 of record JAUZND010047045.1, on the reverse strand, counting down.
AATCGGCGGTTAATGATGCTGCCTGTTTTTTTTCTGTGCACATCTAGACAGACTCCAATGAAATACCTTTTCGATGTAAACTATGTAGTAAGTCATTTCCCAGTCAAGAAACTTGTTTACTCACACTCGGACTCATACAGATGAAAAATCTTTTAAATGTAACATTTGCTCGAAATCAGTTTCCCAGTCGGGTACCTTATCCACGCATGGTCTGACTCATACAGGCTAAAAACCTTTTAATGTAACATTTGCTCTAAATAATTTCCCAGTCGGGTACCTTTTTCAGACACAGTCTGACTCTTAAAGGTGAAAAACGTTTAAATGTGGATTTTGTAATAAATCATTTTCACTTTCGAGGACCTTGTCAAACCACACTAGGATTCATACAGGTGAACAATAATTTAAATGTAAAATATGTGGTGAATCATTTGCACAGTCTAGCCAATTGTCGTTACATAACGTGACTCATACAGGTGAAAAACCTTTAAAATGTCACTTTTGTAATAAATCATATGTACTGGCGAGCTTATTGTCTTATTGTCTTACACTTACTTATAGTCTTATTAGCTTATTGTCTTACAGACTGACTCATAGAGTTGTAACATCTTCTAAATGTAAAATTTAAAGTAAATCATTTTCAAAGTCGAGCACTTTGTCGTCACACACTCTTACACATTTAAGTGAAATATCTTTTAAATGTACAATTTGCAGTACATCATTTGCACATGAGAGCCCTTTGTCAAATCACGACATGACTCATAAACGTGAAATACCCTTTAAATGTACAATTTGCAGTAAATGATTTACCCAGTCAGGTCACTTATCCAGTCACAGACTGACTCATACATGTAAAACATCTTTTATATGTAAATTTTGTAATAAATCATTTACACAGTAGAACACCTTGTCAAAACACATACTGATTCATTCAGACAAAAACTTTCAATGCGTTCTTTTGAATGAATATGTAAGCAATCGTTGTTATGCTCTATTACCTTGTCTGTACATACATTTAAAAACAATTAAAATATATAATTTTAATTGTCAACATTCCGTCATCGTATTTTTCTAGTATAGCTAATGCTTACTATTTATTAGTGTATATCGAAAATGTTCTCATTGGTCCTAATATCAAACCCAATGTAATTAATCAATTTCTGTATCGAAATTTTAATCTGCATTTAGTTACATTGTTTTTCAAAAATCTTTGTATATTGTGCCTATAATATGTAATAATATATTAATAACATTGGTTTTTACTGAATTCCTTTTTTAAATTTTGTTTATATAGTTTAATTTAATTTGTTTTTGTTTTTATTTTAAAATAAATAGTTTTTTGTTTTGTACTATACTATAGTACTATTTGTAATAAATAATAATTTATTTCATTATTTGCGTAATGCTATTGTTAGCGTTTAGGGAACATTTATGTGTTTTTGTGTTTTTATAATTATTTACTTTAACGCTTATATAAAAAGACTTAAATGTAAGCAAGTAATCAATGGGGGGCAGGTTTGGCACCCGTTTTTATCTCTATTTTCACTAATTAAACTATAAAAAGGGGGAAATTTCCATTTTAATTAGTGAAATAAGATGAAAAAACAGGCCAACTCAGCCTCCTAATGAATACTTACTATCTGTTTAAAATAAAATTATACTTTTACGGATGCTTTTTAAAAAATAAGAAAATTTTTAGATACCTTGATTTAAGGATGACCCTAGTTTTAAAGATACCCCAGTTTTAAGGATACCCCCCAGTTTTTTAAAATGTCTAATTTTAAATTATGATTAAAAAAATTGAAGTAGGAAGATTTGGTGATCCTTCGATGGTAACATTTATTTCAGCAAATAAAGATGTAATTGTTCTAGCTGCAGTTGGTAGAGTAGTAGTTCTTTTACTTTCATTTTAAATTAATCATGTGTTTCTGAAAGTTTTTTTTAAACATTTTAAATAATCATTCATATTTAAAAATAAAAAGTAAATTAAATACGTAAATTAGTTAAAACTATTTCTCCTGCTTTTTTTGCAATTTTAACAAACACATATAATGTGTATATTCATTTGGCTCTGACCATTGTCTGTTACATATTTTTTTATAATAATTTTAGACGTCTTAAATAATTTGAGATACATTTATTTTATGTAGTGAAAAGAATAAAAAACAGTTACCATTGTTTTTAATGAATGTTCTATCCAATCCATAAAAAGATCGTGATTGATAGATACAATGACTATTATGTCTTCCTTTTGTAAAAAAAACTTGTTGTACTTGTTGGTTTTTTTGTGTTACACAATCATTGAAAACTATAAGGATTTTCTTTTTGGAATCAATTTCCACAACATTAAATTTTGATTGAGAAGAATATATTTTTACTTTTAATATTTGATTTAATTTCTGAAGTTTTACTTTTATCTTCTATTGGATTTTCACTTACTTCTTCATTATTTTCATAAATTAGAAATAAATTAAAAACATCTGATTTTGAAAGAGATTCTAATCCTTTAAGAAATTTATTTAAAAAATTGATTTTTGGTTGTTGTATAAATCATTAAATTTTCAAAACCAAGAAACTTTTTTGTTTGTTAACATTTTAAAAATTGTATGTGTTTTTCCTGAACCAGAAGAATCCATAAGACAAAGAAGAAGAGGATTCGAAGGAAGAATATTATTATGTTTCATTTTCATTTTTTAATTGTTTTTTTATAAAGAAAAATTCTAATACTTTCTTTTTAATTTTTAGTAAAAGGAAAAGAGCGGATCCTTGTTTCTCAATATTTACTTTATCTGCTAAATATGTTAAAAGTTCCTTAACCGCTTCCTATCTTTTGATTTTCTTGCATTCCAATTTTATATTGAGGTAGAGCTAACATAATTTAGTTTCCTACTGGTTCAATCTGAACTTTATCTGCTAAATCAATTAATCCTTTCTTCTTTTACTGTTTTCTTTGTTTCTATCGAAACAAATTTTTCAAAATCTTTTATTGTATTTATAATTTCTGGTAGTCTTAATCCTATTTTCATTGCAGCTAGTTTTTCCATAAAAGTATTTTATCTTAAAGTTTCAGCGGCTGCTTGGTTAGCTGCTTCTTTTGCTTGCCCAGCTTTTACACCTCTAGCAATTCCTCCTTTAACTCCGCCAGCTGCATCTATTGCTCTGAAAATAATTGGTAGTAGCACTTAAAGTGAATTCCTCCATATTTTCTTTTTTCAATTCATTTAATTTTTTTCTACAGATTTAAGTTTTCTTTCCATTATGAGTAAATGATTTTTGGTTTATCTTCTTCAATAATTTGAGTTTATTTTTTTTCAATAGTTGTATCTTAAATTTTTTTAATATTTTTTAAATTTATTTAATCGATTATCATCATTCTTTTTTCTATTATTTCAATAATATTTTCTGCTTCTTCTAACACTAGACTTAATATTTGTTAAGATTTCTTTAACAACCCTTACAGAAATATTTATTCCAGATAAATTAAAATTTTCTTTATTAGCTGAAATATCAAAACAAAAGATTGCGTAATTTTTTATAAAATCTGCTGGATTAAATTAAGGGTTATTTCCAAAGGATTTACAAACTTTTTGATTCGCATCATACATTTGATAAATATTCATTTTCATATAATAAATTGATACATGAAGATTAGGATAATGTTCACCATTTATATCCACTTGTACTTCTTTAATTTTTTCATTTGCTGATCCAATCCAAAAAACTATCATTGTTTTCCCAAACTGCTTTTGATTCATTAAAAACTTGTTAAAATAAAATTTCAAGTAAAATCTGTTGCTGTAGAATTATGTTCAACAATTGTATTTCTTTTTATATAATTACATTTATTATCTTTTGAAAGATTGGACAACAATTCTGTTTAAACTTTAACAGCAGCTGTAATTTTTAAATCATTGAAGTCAATTCTTCAATTATAAGTTTTGCTTTATCAGCATTAATAAATGAATGACACATTTCTGCATTTCTTGCCAGTGAAAGAACATAAGGGAGATGAACTGTTACTTTATTGCTATCAGGGTAACCAAATAGTGGATGAAGTGGCCAATCAATTGTATAACCATTTCTAAAAAGTTTTTCTGTTGCTAATTTATCAGCATCATTTTAATTAGCTGGTCCTACTGTAAGATTGGATGGATTATTATAAAGTTCTCTACGTCTGATACAACCTGTATTTTTATTAATTTTATTAATTAATTTAAGAGATCATTAAATTGAGCTTGTGATGGAGCTGCTCCTACTTCACTAATATTTACAAAAAACTCTACTGTATCAGGAATCCATCCTGTATGTTATTTAAAATCTTTAGAATAAGTGTAACTTTATTTTCTGGAGAATTATTATTACCTGCTAGATTGCTAAAACGAAATTTACATCTAATAAATGATACAGAATGTAGAAGATATTTTGTACTTCAAATTCAATTGGTGAACTCCCATTAAGTTCACTTCCTACTTGTGGTTTTAAAAGATAATAAATATATTTTTTTCTATTATAAAAATAATTAGGAGATTCATATAGTTTAAAATATTATTATATATGCAATATATTATGGTATATTATATAATCATATAGTATAAAAGATTTTTACAATTACTATAGTCATTTTTTAGAGGAAATTTTTACTTGACGAATTCTTTTTTTTGCATTATCTGAAATAATTGGTGTTGTTTGTTGTTTAGCTAATTTAGTTTGATTATCTCTAATTATTTGAAGATCTCTTAATTCATTTGATCTTTTTACTGCACCTGTTGTTGCTTTGGTTGCTCCCCCGCAACTGAGCCTATAGCAGAAGCAGCTGAACCTATTACCTATCGAATAATAAATATCACCAACTCCTCGTCTTTAAAATCTTTTTTATCATGATTTAAAATTACAGACAATTTTTAAAGAATTCCTAATTTTTTTTAAGGACAAGGGGCATCTTTAAAACTAAGGGTATCTTTCAGACAGGGGTGTCTTTTAAATTTCCTTATTTTAATTTTTTTAAAAGGAGTCGTAAAATGATCACCCTTTTTTTAACAGTCAGTAAGTAGTCCATAGGAGGCCGATTTGGCGTGTTTTTTTATCTATCAATAATTAAAATAAAAGATTACCCCCTTAGGGGGATTTTTATGGTTTAATGAGTGGAAAAAGAGAGAAAAATGGATGTCCACTCAGCCTCCTGTTGACTAATTATGCACATTAACACATTTTATCGTATGCTGTTCTAGATGTATTTGTCTAGAATATAGAGACATTCTTTTTCGTAAAATTGTTCAAAACAAAATGTATCCTTGTTTTTATTCTATTCTCTGTAAGTAGATTTCTCCATGCGGCGCTAAGATAATGTATAAATCAATTTTGATAGACACAGTAGTCGACAGATAAATCCATCTGCAGACCGGTTTCGGTGTGTTTGCCCCTTATCAGTACACAGTAGGAAACGAACATGCCACCCAACGATCTGTAAGCGAACTCACTAACCAGTATGCCACACCCTCGCCTGTCAACTAACGTGTCTAACTTGTATAAGAGCTCTTAACCACAGTTGTACAATTACACATAATGCATATAATCGGGAGGCAACTCCACAGATAATTAAGACTTAATATTAATAAGCGAACTTCTTTATCGTATATATAATCTACCTTTTTAATCTAATTATTAAGCTATACATTATCGTAGCGCCGCATGGCGAATTTGTTTTGCATTTCTTCGCCTGAGCCAGGCTGAACCCCTCCATATAGCATTAAGAAATAAACACAGAAAAATAGTCGAATTGAATGTCTGGCGACCATGGAGGCCACTCATAATTTGTTAGTAACTCCATCTTGCTCAAAAGTAATCTTCTCATTGCAAATTTGTGACTACAACTAGAATATTAGATTATATTATGCACTTCTATGAAATGTTTACTCAAAGTTAATTAAATACATTTGACAAGTGTATAAGTAAACATGATTTAATCCTTTATAATTATTTGACTTCTATATAAATACAAAATTGTACCATTTTATATTGCATTATTCAAAACAATCGTTTAGTAAATTCTTATCTATAAAAAGTTAGGAATTCTAATACAATTTCAGGGCTCTATTGTTGGACCGTTTTTTCGGGGTTTATTATACCCTTGGTAGTTTTAATGTTAATATGTATTTGAATTATAGTTTTGGCATGTTTCACTGTCTAATTAATGTAAAAAGTTTAATTAATCAATCAGTCAGTTAAACAAGAAAATCAACGTTGGGACACATACAGACAAAAACTTTGCACAATAAACCATGGTTGTAGTTAGTCAGAGTTCCCTTGTCTCTATCTAGTTTATTAATATACGCAGTCAATCTAATCCTGAATATAGGTTAATGTTAAATGAAACTTATGTAAGTTAAAAAATTGTAACTTAACTAAAAAGGCACAAACAACCTTTTTTGAAAACCGGCTTTTCTATTGCGAATGGAAGAATTTATTACGACATGAAACACATTTCTGAGGGTTTTTCTGAAATTTAAACATAACTGGGATTTTGATTTTCTATACTGCCATTAATAAATTTTATTTTGTCGGTTCATTAATGTTATGTTTTTATTTATATTTTAGTCCGATTTACTGTATTATGAAGTTTGTATTAATTCAGTTAATTTAACCAGAACATGTGAAATCAGCTTATTTGCTTTTCTCTTTTCACCGAGTTTTTAAAACTTTATTTCTTTGATTTTTTATTGTAATAGGACGATTGGATACGAAAGAATATTTCATGACGAACGAACTGCATATATCCTATACTGAAAAATTGTCAACTAAATATATATATCCACCTTACGGCATCGTTTGTCTCATCTTTTTTGTATAGTATTTTATATATACTTTACGACTAAGTGCTTGAAAATTCGGGTTTAAAGGGTTAAAGGTCGCTAACTCTTAGCTAATACAACTACTGGTCAGGAATGGAATAGACCGAGGTTATGCTCATACCTGTTCCGACACAACACCTTCGATATCTATATTCGGAAATTAGCGTCTCACCAGAAGGGATTTTTCGAAATTACGAACAAACTAGATTCCAAAATTTAGTTGCTATTGCAAATCTTCACAGGATGTATAGCAAAAAACCTTTCAATGATGGTTACAAATACAAAAAAGTTGCCATGAGTTTCTTTAAAAGTTTCTGTACTGCTATATATAATGGTATATTTTCGGTTAGCCTATATTATTATTTCCCTTTTAATTAAATTAATCGTATTTTTAGGTTTAAATTAAATGGGCTTATCTATCCTGAATTTTGAAAGCAGCACAACATTTTATATCTTCTTTTCTTGTTTAAATTTTACTTCGAATGTGCTCATGTTATATGATAATTTTTAAACATATATTTTGTTAAATTAAACCAATTTCAAACAATTATCATTCTTTAGCTAGAGTAATTTTATTATCAGATATCATCATTACTTTGTGATGTTATCCTATATTAGTGTATTTTCACATATTTTATTGCTTTTGTTTTTAGATAGAAAAGAGTTATCATGAACTACAATTATGTGTTGAGACCTTCCTCGCGAATAAAAGTAGAACATTGTGAAGTTGATGAGGTTAGTAAAGTTTGCATTTTATGATATATTCTTGATATAGAATATTATTGTGAATAAACGGTTTTTTAATAATACTGGTTTAATTTTAATTGGTTATGTAACCGCCATATTTGACTAACTTGATGTTTATAAATGTAATTAGATTCTGACGAATTCTACTTATTAAGCGTGTTGACGTTTTGTCATGATCAGGTTCATATTTCCAGATGGCATATTTCCTATCGGCGTTAACTTTTGAACAATTTCTCTTGTGTAACTGGTCGTGTTCAACATTAACATTCGCTTAAGAAATATTTTATGTCATTCATTTGTAAATTCGTAACAACACCAGCTTGTTAAATGTTACAATCCTCAATATGCTACCGGAGTACAGCAAAACAGCATTAATTTTATTGCTCAATATGTGAATGTTGACCCTAACCGTGTGCCCTGCTTCGTAACACTGGCAAGCGCAATTCACAATTACATTATTTGCGAAGCATTTAGGATACAATGAGAAACTCTTCTTTATAGAACAGTCGAAGGGCAAACACTAAAATATGTGATGCAACATGTTTATGAAAGACTGTTTTTGTTAAATATAAATTTTGATTTGGAAATTTAATAATTCTAATTTTTTTAAAGTTTTATTTCGAATTGATTGTGACATTTTTTGTATCTTGAAACAAAATTTACCCATAAAACACAAAAACCAATATAAATAAGCCCTTAAAAATTTGCTTTTCTATATTTGCATACTTCTAGATTTAATACACACAAAATAATACTAGATTAAATATTTGAATTATATGCAAAATTTTGTAGGCACTATTTAATATATTATTTAATGATAGAATGTAATATACATATATATATATAATTATTTATACAAAATAAATACATGTTTTAATTTTTTTCGCACAAGTAACAATATGCGCTTATGGAAAATTGTCATTACTTTATAAGGATTTTCCTTCAAGTATTGTATATATTGATTCATTATTCTACATATTTTATTATTTGAATGCCAAACTGCTATGAAACCAACCAGTAAATTAATATATATTATTACATAGTCAATTTACATGTGCTTCTAATGAAACATATGATCTACTTAGAATAATAGTTTCTAAATATATTATTTTGATATTTTTCAAATTGTAACTTTTTAATGTTTTTTATGCTCACATTTTAGACAATCGTTTTACAGTCGGCTATAAATGAAACTGCCTGTGCTTCTTCTGTACTTATCCTGTCTGACACTAATAAAAAACCTTTTCAGTGTAAACTTTGTAGTAAGTCATTTGCTTACAAGAGAAACCTGACAAGGCACACACTGGCTCATACAAGTAAAAAACGATTTGAATGTAAACTTTGTAGTAAGTCATTTGCTTACTCGAGAAACCTGACAAGGCACACACTGACACATACAAGTGAAAAACCTTTTAAATGTAAACTTTGTTGTAAGTCATTTACACAGATAAGCCAATTGTCGACACACAACCTGACTCATACAGATGTAAAACCATTTATATGTCAACTTTGTAGCAAATCATTTACACAATCAAGTTACTTGGTAAGTCACACTCTGACTCATACAGGTGAAAAACATTTTAAATGTAAACTTTGCCGTAAATCATTTACACATTCAAACACATTGTCAAGGCACACCATGACTCATACAGGTGAAAAACCTTTTAAATGTAAACTATGCACTAAGTCATTTGCAAGGTCATGGAGCTTGTCAATTCACAAAATAACTCATACAGGTGAAAAACCGTTTCAATGTAAACTTTGCACTAAATCATTTGCACTGTCAATCTCATTGTCTAGGCACACCCTGACTCATACAGATGAAAAACCTTTCAAATGTCAACTTTGTAGTAAATCATTTGCACAGTCAGGTTACTTGGCAAGTCACACTCTGACTCATACAGGTAACAAGCATTTTAAATGTAAACTTTGCTGTAAATCATTTGCACATTTGAGCACCTTGTCAAATCACAACATAACTCATACAGGTTTAAAACCTTTTAAATGTAAACTTTGTAGTAAATCATTTGCACACTCGAGCACATTGTCGAATCATGCAATTACTCATACAGGTGAAAAACCTTTTAAATGTAAACTTTGCGATAAATCATTTGGACATTCAAAAAGCTTGTCAAAGCACACCCTGATTCATTCAAATCAAAATACTTTCAATTCTGTCATTTGAATCAGACTTTTTAACCAATCGTTTTCATGCTCTATTACTTAGTAGGTATACACAGTTATATAAAAAAAACTATTTATAAAATGATTTTAATTGTCAAGCATCCTGTAATGACACTTTAACTAATACAATTATTGCTTATTATGTATTTATGTACAATAAGAATTCCGTTTTTGCTTTATACTAGTGTATGTGTTATATTTTTAATTTGTTTATTATATTGATTGATATGATTTACTATAACCATTCGTTTTGTTACATTTATTGAGTGATTGTAATGCTTTTAATAGTATGACATTAAAATATAATTTTCTGTGTTTTTTTTTCACTTTTAGATTACTTATTATATGTAATTGTCTCTTTTTGCTATGTAATAACTAAAATAATAATAATAATAATATTTTTTTGCTTAATATAATTTTTTCGAATCAAGAGTAAATTATGTATTTTTGCATACATTTATTTATCACGGATACGACGGCTTATGATTAATTTAATAAGTATAAATTTACTTTATACGAATTTTCTTATGTTTGGCTGATACATTAATGATGTTTGATGAAGATTGTCTAAATATTTACAATGAATATTTTTTACATACTTGTTTAAATTAATTTATGTTGATAGTCTGATAATTTATTTAATTTAAAAAAGGGAATATGTTTTACATATTAGAACAATTATAGAAGACAATGAAAGCTAGTTTATTTTATACGTCATCTGCATTGTCTAACATCAATTTTGTAGAACAACAATATTTTATTATTGCAGGACATTGGTCGAATTCAGTTCAAATTTTTCAACGATGTTGTACCGAAAAAACTGTTGGTAAGATTTCTTTCACTAAGGAAGGCAAACTGATTACAAAATCAACTTTGATATTTCTAAAAGGTTAAGGGTGTGTTATCACTAGCAACATCAATTTCACACTTCTGGTAAGTATTCACTGAAATGCCTTTTAAAGTTAATTAATTTCCTCGATTACTTTTACCTTAGTTACCATCTTGTTGATTTAATATTCGATTAATCAATTGTACTATTTGTTTATTTTGTTTACAGTATACAATATTGATATTAGATATTAGTATACTAGATATTGTATAGCCTATACTCGTGTATTTATTAACAGTATTTAGTCATTATTTAACGGTTTTATTATTTAAAAATGTGGGGTTAACTCGAATCTTTTTAAATGTACAGATTATGGTTTAGTGAGACGATATGGACTGCATGATATTTTATAAACGATATTTCTAAAATGTTAAATAAATGTATTTTTAAAAATGTCGTTTATTATTATTTCTATTTAGCCATAAAAATTTTAATTTGTAAACCAGAACACTAAATCATTTTATATACAATACAATCCCACATCACTCACATGATTTGCATTTAAAACGTTAACTTCGATACCAACATTGCAGTAGCCAGAAATCATCCATAAATATTCCTTAATGTCACGAAAAATTATAACATCTTATCGATACCGTGTCAAATGGTTAATTTTATTTACTGTGAATATTTCAACGATCAGTAACATTTTTATTTACAGTAAATAATGCTTTTGTAATATGTATACAACAGTCGTTTATATTTGATTTAAGTAATTTACTGGAATATAAAAGGACTTTACTCGGTAAGTTTCGCTTGAGTTACCCCATTTAAAAGTATACTATTTTCTTTTTGTAAAATGATGTGAAAGATCTTTTACTTTGAATTGTTCGGTAAATAAACCACATGTAGTGTCCGCAAAGGGTCCACTTTTCACCGTGTTATCAATGATTTTATAGTGTGGAGGGTGACTTTCTCTTTGTCATAATTATGGGTGTAAACCTAATTTTAATTGAACTTATGTTATCCGTATCAAGTAGTATATATATCTTCAACATAGTGTTATTCAGTATTTAAATAGGTTGATTTCATGTTTTAATTGTTGACATTTATGCTAATAATTAGATGAGCTAAAGTATGTTGGTTTGGTTACAACATTTCGAGTGATTTCACTCAAAGTATCTTATTTCTTATGTACTTTATTTCCTTGAAGGTAATTAAATATTTTAATTTTAAAATAAATTCATTAATCGCAATGATTTAATGCACAGTTATGTTATTTATGTCTAAAACCTTTGTGTCACGTTCGTCTGTTTATTTTCAAATAAAGCTATTCAACTTGTCTAATTCCATATTAAAATCTAATGAAAGCATTGTGTTTTTGTTCTTCAGGTTTTAGTATTTTGTTGGGAATTATTGAAATTAATATGTCGTCATGATTAAAAACCGTTTATTATCCTGTCTGTGTAATTTAGATTTTTCTGATTGATGGTACCGGAGTGTCCAGTATATATACGGAGCAGGGAGCGCCTTTGCGGATGTAACTTAAATATGAAGCATAATATTCCTGGAATGCTTTCCATGGTAATTTGCTATGGTTGAGTTCTATTAAAAATGTATGTTTACCTTGATTCTAACATTAATATCACATAATATTGTAAATATTCGTTCATTGCCTGTAATGTGTTATGCAATGCTACGTGACTACGTCATTTACGTAAATTTTTAGCAACCATTTATTTATTGTAATAGTGGATAATATTAGTATAGTTGCAAGTTACTAATTTTTAATCCTGTTCCATATGAGCCTTTTGGATCTTCTCAATTGTGGGCAGAGCTGAATTTCGTTCCCACCCACCCCTCTATTGAATCGGTTAATTTAAGCATATTTTGCTAAAAATTGTGCTACATTGACAAGACAAGTATTTATCAGGAATTCGTAAATTGTCTTCAAAAGTGTATCTATCAAAGTTTTCTAAAAAAAGTGAAGTGGATTTATGCACATGTTTGTACTAAAGTTAAGTAATTAATTTCCTTTTAATTCTATATACATATTGGTTACTAGAAAACAATTATTTTATATGTCCCAACATTTGAACCTGCTTTCTTATACAATTTAGAATTTACTTCATGAAGCTAATCGAGATAGATTTAAAACTATATTAATCTTAGATTTAATCGTTTCACGTAGTTAACTAGGCATATTGTTCCGAACCCATTTTTTAGCTGTGCAAATAGCCTTGAGTATGGTGGTGACGAATCACTCCAGAAAAGCATGCAAGAAAACCTTGGGCGTGTTAACTTTTTATTATTCCGACAATAATATCCTAGTGATTATCTTAACCCTTCGTACGTGGAGGGGGGGGGGGGTACGCTAAATATTTTTTCAAAGAAATTAAGCTTTTGATTGAACTATAAAACGTATGACCCTGGTTTTTTTACTCAGTGGCTAAAATACTTTTATCTAACTAAAAAATATAACATAAATAATTTTTAATATTTAATAATTTTAAAAGTACTATGAGTTATAATTATGCTAAAATGTAGCAACATGTACTTTTTTAGAACTGTCAACAAACGTTTCTATCAGTGTATATATGTGTAGATCAAACAGCAGTTTTATAATTAATATATGATTAATATACAGATAGATAATATAAATAACTCAAAGACCGTGAATTGCTTGATATACTACGGGACAGCGGTGCTTGAATCAGTTTTATCTCACTAAACTGATACACGTTATATAAGATTAACAACAAAACCACTTGACAATAAAAGAGAATATTACAATTATGCAATTTTTATTTTAGAAGTAACACGATTACTGATTTATAAAAGATTGCTTAAAGCGGAAGTAACTGCTACCAGTGTCATAGTCCGATTAAAACTCTGTCTAGGAAAACCACCATGATAGAATAGCTTAGGCCACTTCATCCTAGTCGGAGAAGCTGGCCTAGGTTAATTTCCCCCCCTCTAGGTTATTTTATCCCTCTCCAAATTTTTACTATTTAGTAGTAGGAGTATTTAGGAGTATCTAGACTATGCCACGTAACCCCTGCACACCCAACGGGAAGGGCCTCACCCTATTCATCTGTAATGCTCACTAAAATTAATTCGTAGCTTCTTGGTAAAAAAATATATTGATTTTTTTCAACAGCCAATCAGAATTGATCATTCATTATCTCAGAATTGATAAGGTTTAGAGCCAAAGTTTCAATTAC
>JAUZND010047034.1:0-20085 GCA_034780555.1 Coelogynopora nodosa | reverse complement strand
CTCGTTTCTCGGCAGTCTGTATTCTTACTTCGTCTGAAGAGGTTGTTTTACAACGAAATATTACGTTTTATTTTAAAAACTAAGTAGCAAGGCTTTGTTTTTCTATTTTACTTATATTCCAAATATATAATTATAGAAAAAAGGGAAAATAATTACATACGTTTAAAATTTACCTCCGTGAAATTAAAAATGTTTAATATAGTAACAAGTAATTATAACAATAAAAATAATATGTACCTATATTACATTTAAAAAATAATTTAAGCAACGGTTAAATGTCAGTTAGAAATGTATATTCTATATACAAGATTTGTATATTAATTTAAGGAAATTATATAATAATAATACATAAAACTAATAAAATTAGACACGATTATTTAAGGTTCATTCACTTATATAATTGTTTAATTGTAATAGACCTTACTCAACCCTAAAATGAGTAAAATAAACATGTTTAGGAACATCACATTGATTAATTGTAAAAGGTCTCTTCCGAATACTTTTGGTATCATCTTTAAAATTTAGTAGCACATGCATAGGCCCGACTTATATATAATTGAAACATAAATTACATGTACAGATTAGTTCTAAGAATTTTTTATAGAGGCTAAAGATATGATGTTAGTGATCGAAATAATTACAAAATATTCTCTTTATTTTTAAAAATATTTATATATCGTTGAATGTAGATAAATGAGAATAACTATGAAAACAACTTTAAGTATTAACAGAAAATAACAAAATAACTATCTTTATGTCTTACAACAACCTACACTAGTATACAACCTTTGTTTATTAAATTTTAATTACTCAATATATGCCGTTTTTTTACATCAATTTCATTTTGCTTATTTAATAAGTAAGCAGTGGTTTCGTAATTGTAATACCTCTGCTATCCACAAGAGTAGAATGGTCGACATGTTCCTCCCAGCTATCGCGAGCTTTATCATGATGATGTCTGGGTATTTCTTCTTCACCTTCAACAAAACCAACACTCAATTGACCTGCATGGACCTCTGAAAGATCAAATAGCTATATATTAATTACTCCCTTGCATAGATTTACAAATCATGTTCAAATTTATGCAAAGCAATGTTGACAAAATAGGTAATATAGCCACATACTGTTACAATTACAGAATCTTGAATGCTTGAAAGAGACACTTGAGTTGATAAACTAAGTTAACAAAAGCTCTTTAAAGTCACTCACTCCATTTAAATTATCTAACCCTAGCCGTCAAAACAGAATAAACATACGGAATTATAATATGATTTCTTTCATACGTGAAAATTCGAATAAGTGAAATAACATTTGTTTATAATACATCTCAAAATGTAATAACTTTCTGTTTAAAGTTTATTTTTATTTTTCTAAGAGCACGATTAGTTTATTTAATTCCGATACGCGTCTGGTATATGGGCACGCGGCGACTGACAGATATGATAATAGTATAATAAAATTAAGCTAAAAATCTACATTTCAGCAGTTCATGTATATTCTGCTTTTTCTTGCAATATTGCATTTCATTTGCGATCCCGTATAATTATACATCATTTACTAGAATTAACTATTTGAAACAATTTGCTATTTATTTATGTATTAGCATAATAATATTATTTATTTATGTAGTACCATATATATATTATTTAATTTAGCATGCAATAATATTTGTTCTACCCAATCTTTCTTTTTATCGCAATGGCCTTATTTGTATTATGCAATAATGTGACGTTGGTTGAAATAGTTTGTTGCTGTTACTAGTCCGATAAGTTTGATAAAAAATATATAATTCTCGACACATGTCGTACATTAAATTGTTAATATGGTAACAAAAAAACGCCCAGGATGTGCAAATAATGATTATATTCTTACTGAAAATGACAACATATTTTATTTTTTACTGTAATGTTTATTACCCATGTATATATATACAATATATGCTGTAGTTAAATCAAATTGACCACAGGAGTCGCAATAATAGAAGTAGCAGCCTGTAAACGTAAACTAAGTTTCTCATTTTATTGTCCCTTAATATATATCATATATATGTAATATAATATCATAACTGTGCCTCAAAAATATATAAATAATTTAAACAACAACTTTAGCTTTTATTTTAGTGGATTGTAGAGGATCAATGAAAACTGATAAAAAACCAAAACCTCATAAAAATGTTAAAGACTTATCAAATTTACTCGGACGCTTCTTAGAATTCGATGGGTTCAAACCAACTGCGATTGCGAAATCATTTCTTGGGCTGTCTTGATGCTAAAACAGTAAGACATTCAGGTATAAAATGAAAAAGATTATAAACTAATGTATAATGACGCGCATCTAGATCAATGTATTTAGATCGACTTTAATAATTGCTGTACGGACGTATCAACAGATGATTTTACAAACAAGCTTTTTATTAGTATTTAAATATATAACTATTCCTCATGATACAATAATTCAATAAAAATCCATCACTTAGAAGATAACAAAGCCCGAACAATATCCCATAAAATGTAATAGTTCAATACAAAGAATTATATGTGTGATTCCCAACGGGTTTTCCATTTTGATATTAATTAGTGATTGCATCATATTATCAAGTCGAGTAAAAAACACGCATTTCAAAAAGTACAAAAGAGAAATTGCATTAAATGTAGATATTGTTTTCAGTATCTTTCTATTCAATAGAAAGGTTTTCGTACGATCATGCTGTTTCTTTGTATGCTGATTTTTTCAATTACTTTAATGCTATTTCTTTTCATTCTATACTTGTAAATATTTCTGTATGTTTTGGTATAAATAGTGTTGCAATATAATCCACTGTTTTCATAGATATTCTCTTAATAATAAATAAAATTAAATAAATAAAATAATTCTAAGAAATACTGATGTATAAATACAAACTATTCAAGTACCTAATTTAAGTATTATCAAATGAACAAACAAAACACCGCTTTTAGTATTTAATCATTTGTAAACTGAGTTTCACATAACACATTATACAATAAATACAGGAGTAAAAATAAATGTAGTTAATATGTTAAGTGCAAAAAGAATGTACGTAGGATAATAATAATTGATCGATGAAGGCATTAAACATCCTCTAAAAATAAATAATGAACAGTAAAAATAGTACCTTTTCCAGATCAAGTTACCGAATAATATGTGTATTCAGAATCGAGTTTATATAGAGCATTTATAGTTTATACAATCTATAGTAATGCTGTACACCCGTAAATAAATAATTGTAATTGTGTATTATCATAACGTTATTGGGTAATATTCTGTTTTATATTATTTTATTTATTACAATTTTTTTAACTTTTTGTATGTTACATTGTTTTTATTGTGGTATTGCTGTAAGAATCAGATGAAACATATTAAACATATTAACATCTTGAAGCAGTATAATGTTTCAATAGTTTAACTAATATTAATTAAAGAGTAGTACATAAAAATAAGTTTTCTTTTTCTGAGAAATAAACTAAAAAGTTTAAAATCTATGTTTAAATAAATGTTAAAAAAATCTATTTATATTTATTCAATTTAAAATGTAAATAGACTCCCTAATAAATTAATTTGTTTTTACAATTGTACAACATGATTGCACACCATAAAATATATAGCGTGCATTTTATCATATATTTTATTCATCTATTTTTAATTATTAATTGTAACTTATTTATTGTAAACACTTAAATATAAATAGTAAAATTCAAAAAAATTACTAATTATATCAATCTAGTTATTTATTTTTTAAATATTTATTTATTTACTTTGCCTTATTTTATTGTCGCCTTTTCTAAATGTCGTATTGATAAAACGTGTCGCACTGATAACAAATACATTTTTAAAGCAAAACTTTTAGACTTCATTTAACTAATTTACGTATATAATATCTACATTACTATCATATCAACATCAAGTAGTAAATATAATTAAAAGAAATACCTACTCTTTGGTGGGAAGGTTTCTTTATTTCAGAATAAATATGATGATCATATTTTCCCCTATCTATAAAGCAGTAAAAAACAACAAATCATATAATAATAAAAAGAATATATAGTCAAAAAATACCATAAATATATTCCCACATGAAACGCCATATTCCTTGCAACCATATCACTAGAGTTTAAAAAAATCACGAAAAAACCGTGCTGTAAATAATGTATTTTGTAAATAAATACATAAAATAAAACTCATTAAATAAAAGAGATCAAATAATTTAATGTATAACATATTAAGTAATATATGTAGTATGTTAGATGAAATCATTTTTATTTATCAAACTGCTTAGTACATGGGTCTGGTAATTTGGTTATGATAATTCAGCAGTGTGGAAATCAGGGCGGATCTATAGGTGGAGGGGGGTCGTATCACCCCCTAAATGTGTGAGATAAAATTCGACTTTTTTAAAAAGAGTTTTCTGGCAGGATTGTAAAATGAATATACAAAACTGTCCTTCCCAAAAGCTTGAAACACCCTCCTTAAACCCTTAAATTTCATAGATCCTACCCTGGAAATTATTGTATGTATGATATCAGGGAGTCCATGAAGACAAGAAAGAAAAAATCAACACTATGCAAAGCCAAAATGTGAACAAACGTTCCCGATAAGTTATTCCACTTTCAGCACTTATGTTTATTTCATTTTACATTATTATTGATTCATTTATATTTAATTATACGTGATAGTCGTATATATTTCAAACTTTAATGAAATAATTATATAAAGAATTGTATATAGGGCAAATATCAATAGGTCTAGCATAGAAGGTGATACATTTTGAAATGTCAAATTTGGGAAGTGTATTATAACGTATTGTAAACTTTCATTAAATTAATGTGTGGCAAATACAAAAATTTACAAAATACATATAAGCTATTTACTAGTTTATTTGATTGAATTATGTTATATAATTATGCACCATCATGATATCCACACCGTGTTAAGCTATGTTAAACATTAAAATAATGTGAGTCCCATGAAAAATAATAACCAGTGTTACAATTGTTAGTATTAATCATCTTAGTCTATCAAAATTGATTGGCCTATTTGACTTCAACGATAACAGCGACAAAGGCAACTATTAACTCGAAATCATAATGTGTACTAACTATATTAATATTCTACATTATTATTATAATAATTATATCAGTTGTTAAATATTTCAGTAATCACCTTCGAGTAACATAGCCGGCAAGTTTAAACCGGCACTTGTATCATGTTGTTGGTGTTGATGTGGAGAACGCCGAGGCGATTCAATATGAATTGTGCTGTAACTGTTCAAAAAAATTAAAATTTAAGTTAAAATTAGCCTAAGAGTCAATTATATTGATAAGAATGCATCCTTGAAGTGGCACAATAATTTTAAAACTGTTTAATGTGAAATATATATATTATATATAACTTACAAGTATTTTTTAACAGTAACACAACATAATAATGATATATAAATAACTTAAATATAATTAATTGAAAAAAGTGTGTAGATACATAACGTACAGATTCCATAATAAATATTGGAATGTTATGTCCATTTAGTTTTGTAACTATTAGAATCAATTTAGATGGTTAAAAATAAACGAACGGTCATTATCTATTAAATTTGAACTTTAACCTATATATTAAATTCTACTATTTTCTACTATTCACTTCAATCATGAAATATGTCCTAAAAACACTTCATAGACCCAATAATGTCATTTAATGCTGCTGTTAGAAATCGCGTCGTATTACGATTATTATGAAAATAATTAATCTAAAATAGTCTAGATATAGACAATTTAATAAATATGAATCGAGAATATTTAAAACTACAGTTGTATATAAAAACATCCACTTTCCTAAGAAATAAACATATTTTCTTCATAACCCTTTGGCGAAATAAACATCTGTAATTTGTAACGATAATGTGTTTCAATAATAATTGAAAAGGAGAATAAAAAATTGTCAAAACAAAAATTAACCCTTGCATATTATTTCAATATGCAAATGAAATTTGATTAATTAATTTAAATTTGCATAATTTCCAATCATTTATATTTATATAAAACAATTTAAAACATAATCAAGTGAATAAGGCGTATATTTCTTAGATCTTATCTTGTTTGATCTTATCTTATTTCTTGTATCTTATCGTAGATACACATTCTTTGTTATTGTGTATGAAATTTAGTTAATTATTTCAATTTACTCAATACGTACGGATCACAATCGTCATCATGTCCGCTCCCACCATGATCACTGTTGTCCACAGAAGCTGGAGGCATAGGAGTAACAAACAGTTGGCTAAACATTGAAGCAGAAAGCAATGTGGCCGACACGTAAGAGTGTCCCAGTGGACGAGTATCTGGAAGCACTTGCTCTGGAACATCAGGCACGGCAGCAAAGACAACTTTGGGGACCAGGGCCGCCCCAATGTATTTGGCCATCCGCTAAATAGAAGTTCATCTCTTTTAAATATCATACAATATTAAATGGGTTATGTATGTATGCATGCAATAAGTAAGTTAGAGAAAATATATAATATCAACAATTTTCGTTTTACAATATAAACGATATTAATTGTTATAATTAAAATTATATAAAGTAAATATAAAAGTAGATCAGCGACCTCAAATTGTGTACTAGATTTACAAGTAATACAGTAGTTTATTTTAGAGGAAGAGGTTTATTTATTTATTTTATCGCATATTTTTGAATAGCTAAATCCAACAGTAACTATGCAATTATGTAAATTAATAAAATAAACTTTGACAAGATTGTCACAAATAAATTATATTCAACATTGTATATGAACATTTCAAAAGATTTCATAGTCTTGCATAGCTAGAAGAATATGTTATTTTATTATATTTTTATACATATTAAAGCTATAAATAACTTTTGCATCTTATCTTATAAACAAATTCCATTTCACTGGCGTAGCCAGGATTTGATGAAGCTAATTTCCTACTTTTTTATAGTATCTAATATCGATACAGAAAATTATTGTTATACAAATGATGACAACATTAGCATTTTTATTAGATATAATATATAATTACCTAAACACGTGAACAAGAATATTTTTATACAAAAATATATACACACGTCTTGGATAAAATGTTTAATATTTACAATTATTACAGAAATATAAAATTTAGTTGAAGGCAAACCAAATAAGGACTAATACATATTTTAATTTTTTTTAGTAGTATTAGTGGAGTTGTGTAGATGCACCAGTCTTTAGATAAAATGTATCTCTAAAAGGTTGTATTTTGCAGCGTCGCAAACAATAAAAACTTACTCTCTATGATTATTTTAGTTGAAAGAAATCCATAAATTATAATATATTATTTATTTCAATCACAATATTATTATCATAGAGAAAATATATTTATTCTATAAATATCGTATTAATTCAGTACATAGAATTTTTATTCATAGCAAAGTGTACCTTATTCAGAGAAAATGCATTCATCTTTAGAATTCTCTAATTTTTTTAAATAATTGATTGTCAACATTTTAACATACATTTGAGTAAATTAACAAAATTCTTAAAAAGATATATTCTCAGGGGGGTACGCGCGCACCTAGCGCTTTATAACTGGCAACGATGCTGCATTTATTATCAATTCTTTTACTTAAATTACAAACAATCAGTTGTAATCTACGTAAATCTACGTAAAATTACAAGACCATACAAATTACCCTTTGATAATAAAACAAAATGATGTCTTTGTTTGTTATTTATTGTATTGAATTGTTATTACTATGATTAACATCTCTGGAATCAGCTGGAAAATTTAAATTGCTGAACACTTGTTTATAAATTACTTAATCTAACAAACGAACTTACAAATTTATAAAATATAATAATATACATTAGAAATTATTTATAGCAACTATGAAATATTTATTAACAAATTATTAGGCTCCCACTTAGACTTAGACTTCCTATGAATCGCAATA
This sequence comes from Coelogynopora nodosa, assembly GCA_034780555.1. NCBI lineage: Eukaryota > Metazoa > Platyhelminthes > Proseriata > Coelogynoporidae > Coelogynopora > Coelogynopora nodosa. The sequence goes on along the minus strand of JAUZND010047034.1, from coordinate 12,132 downwards.
AATAACAATGAATAAATATTTACCATCACCTTAATTTTACATAGAAAATAAAATTGATAAATATTATAAATATTGATATAAAATTTTAAAAAATTGATGACTTACCAATTAATTATAAACTAAAAAGATGTTTTCCCATTCATTCTATTACTTATAAATAAGATACAAATGATATATTTATTAATGAAATTGATTTTGAATAGTATCACCAATGAAAACAAAAAGCAGGAAAAATTAAATCGTGAATATTATAAAGACATCTTCAGATAATATAACAAATACAATAAGAAGAAACAAATATTGATATTGAAATAATTAAATTAATATAAAATTATATAATTGAATAAGTATTAAATTGTAATCAATGATCAAAGAGAATACATATATCACATAAATCGTAAGTGTTATATTGGTTTAACAAGAAGCTATTACAATAAATTATTTTAAAGGTATATTTGTTTAACCCTTTAAAATGATTATCAAAAATTGTGAATGCTAGATTATTATCTAGTATATATATAATAAGCTGTTTGCTCTATATTTTATTATATTATCATATAATTTTACACAATAGAATAAATTAAAAAGAAATCATACAAGATTGAGATATATATTATTAATATGTAAAATAATGTTATAACAGATATTTTATGAACAATAAATAATAATTATTGCAGGTGAAACATTACATTTTGATTTTTCAAAATATTTTATTTGTTTCAAAATTATTATTCGTACAGTCTAATTATAAACAGTATTACGATTTTTTTAAACATTCCAATCAATATATTTCATGGTGCAAAAATATTGTAATTTACCAGCAGCTGTTCATTGAGGACTAATATTTGAGCACTTTATAAAATTCCTTTAATTATTTTCCATATATTCACTCAAATATCTCTTCATAGACAACCACTCATTATTGTGAGTAGTCATAGAGAACTGTCCTCATAAATATCTCACAAAATCAACTACTCAAAATAAAATCATTTACGAGTAATATTTGGATGTTATAAACATATAGATATAACCATGGAAGAAAATTTTAAATGGTGTCATTATCTACTCAGTATTTATTCCTAGAATATAATATATATTTCAGACAAAGGAATCAATTAAAAATAGATTATAGATATTAAAATATAATATTTAAATTAATGTAATTGCAGTATAAAAAGTTAAATAAAAAATTTTATAAAATGCAGCAATTATTTTAATAAAATTATAAAAATATTAGGGATTGTTTTTTAATAAAGATAATTTTTTTTACTAATATACAAATATAATTCAATCACAGAAATGTGTATATAAAAATATAAAGACTAAATAAAAAAATTGTAATTTTAATGTTATAGCAATTCATTTGTTTATATATTGTATTATTTATATTTAATATAATATTAATATTTAGAGAAAAAAAATACATTCAATTATAATTTATACAACTACCCAAATTATAAAAACTATTTGTAAGGCCTAATCAGGTCAGTAATAAAGCAGTTAACATGGCGTGTATGGGAATAGAAGTCTTTATAAACAAATGTTCATTGACTACTATGATTAATAATGCATGAATTAACTCTGTAATGCTGAATTAGTGAGCCCTCATAATATGTTAGAAACAAGTTGTTTTGGAATATTTATTTCAATGAAGTTTCAATTAATTGAACATTAAATAGTGAGGGTCTCAAAAACAGCCAGCAGAGTAAAATTTAGTGAATATTTATAAGTTAAGCTAAGGTGATACCATAGCATACAACAAATATAATTGAATTGACAAATGTTTGATTGGAGTACATTTTATTTAGAAATAAGTAACTAGGTTACTATTGTTAGTTCCCAACCAATGCATGCATAATGTGTTTACTACTGCACTTTGTCTGTCTCACTCACAAGAATATATAAAAAATGGTATGCATGGTACATCAATAATAGTGTTATCCACTCTTTGATCCTTTTTTTGTATTAAGTACATAAGGTTTATTATTCAGAATAAAATCTGTGAGTTTTACTAATGTAGTGTATATATATATAAAGCAATGTTTTTGAAACAGCATCAGCTATTCCTATACAATAATAAATATGTAAGTAATACATTCATTGTCATGTAATCTTTAAGTTGACACATGTAAATTGAGTAAATAGAACATTGCAGTATAAAAAAACTTGTGAAGCAGTAATTATAATATATGTTGATGTATAGGGAAGCAAAATTACAATATTGAATTAATAAAAATATAAAAAATAGCTACTTAGATTTTTTTATTAGTTGAATTATAATATATATATAAAAATAAAGTGGAAATAATATGTTTACTATAAATATGTACTTATATATATTATTATGTAAAAAGTACTAATTTAGGTGTAATATAATTATTTATTTTAAAAGCAGTATACTAACTCATTGTAGGTCTAAAAAAGTTTAAATTTAAATATTTAGACTATTTCATTTTTTTAATTATTATGATGTATCTGGACTCTATGAGTGAAACATTATTATTTTATTAATTGTAAAATATCTATGATTTTATACACAGTTATACATTTTACATAGTACTTACATAAAACATAAGGTTTGTTTAGTACATATATCTAACCCATTTAATATATAATATGTTATTAATATAATATAATGTATGTAATAATCTCTAATTGCAAAATTAAGTAAAATTAAAATAATAATTTCAATATCTTTTATTTTTATACAAAAGTAAATATTTTTGTGTAATGTCTGTCCTATTTTGAAATTGGAATAATACTAATGTAAAAGTTACATTTCCTACTTTCATATTATTATTTAAATAAAATTATATATAAAATCTACAAATAAACAATTTCATTAATACAAAATAAATTTACAAGACATACAACTTAAATTAAATGTCTAAAATTTTTGAAATAAAATTTACAAATTATACATATTTTAACAAAAATATAATGAAATTAAGAAATTTAACATTTTCCAATGCTGAAATAAGACATTACATATTTCTGAATAACACTTATATAAAGTATATAATTTTATTTTCTTCATATATATATTTATTTATGTATAATCTATTTAAATATAATGTATTATTTATGTATTTAAATATAATTTTACTTTATGGGTGATTTTTATTAGTTACTATAATTTTTTATTAATGAAAACATATTTTTATAATAATAATCTGAAATATTATTATCTTATACCAATTTAAAATATTTATAATGATATATTTAACTATCTGTAGTAAATATAAATGCATTTATTAATGTTATTATATTAAGCTATGTATGAAATATTATCAATTAACAAATCATTCAATAAAAATGGATGTTTAATATATATAGAACATAAAATATCAATAATTTACTTTAACATTTTATAATAATATTTACTCATATATAAATATTAAAGATATAAATATTCTTAACTTAAAATGTTTACAACTTATATAATTTAGATACTTTATATTAATAAAAAAATAAATTGCACTAAATAAGCTATTTTAAATAAATAGCATATAATATGGATAATTGTTGTTAAAAATCTAAATTTATTATTAACTTATTAAGATGGGATATATCATATTAACAAAAAATGGATGAGATATATATAGTTTTATTAAATGAAAGTTATATTAATATAGAAAATAAATTTGAAAATATTAGCTCTGCTTAAATGCATTATTTGATGAATGGTGCTATAATTGGCATTTATATTCTAAAGGTTTTTAATTTATTTAAATTTTTTATTAAACTGTTTGTTTGTGTAAATAGCCATTAGGGCCTACTCTCTTTAAAATTACCAATTAGCTAACTTGGATTTTTTAAATTTTATTGTACTGCAGGTTTGTGTTAACTCTCTTTAAAATTACTAAGTTTAGTCTATAGAAGCCTTGGAATTTAAAAAAAATCATACTTTGTAAAACTTGGTTAACAAAATCAAGAATAAATAAAAATAAGTTAAATTTGCTTTTATATATAAATATTTGCAAAAATAATTGTTTAATTGTATGCCACTAAACAATACTTTAACCTTATAATAATAATATTTTTAATATGATCTCACTTCTTTTAAAACTTAATATTAATGATGTCAATAAAATTTAAGAATAAGGAAGTAATTAATATATCAAGTGGCACATTCATTTTTGCACAACACATATCAAATAATTTGGTAAATAAAATTTAAAAATATGCTATAAATGTCAATAAAACCGTAAACAGACATTTGTGTTAATTGTGGCTGATCTATTTTATTTCCATTTTAATACCTATAGCCAGGCCTAGGCGCCTAGGGGTTAGGTTAAGTCAGTTTTAAACCTTCATTAGTAGTTTTAAGGATATGAACAACTTAATGAAGACCATCGTAGTACAAGGTTACGTTTTTCAATGTTATTACTTAAAATTAGATAAACAATTTCATACCCAAGGCTTAGTTGGTGTCGGCTTTATAATTCTTGACATTTCTTAATTTCAAATATGCCTCTGTTGATAATAGCGAAACTGTAGTCATCTACATGAATAATTTATACAAATAAAACAAGTAAGCAAATGTATGTTAAAATGTCAATTTCTATTTTTTAAATAAATATTATAATTAATAGCTATATAAATTTACGAATTATATATATATATATAGTCTCTTTTTATTAACATTAAAATAATTATAGTTATTATAAGTGAGGGTCAATAAATTATGTATTTTATATTAGGAATTAATTTTAATTCATGACAGAAGAATGTTTTTATAACTAAGTAAAAATAATAACTATGCATTATTGCCAAATAGTAATTACGTTTGGTTACTGCATTTTGTAGATTTGTTCAATAGTATATAAAAATTATATTTATAACTATACATAATATACTAAGTAATTTGAAATCGAATTTTTATCTGCTCAGAATGTTCACTATTGAATTATTGCTATTTGATCATATTTACAGCTAGCAGTATATATTTTTAATTTTGTAAACAATTTTAAGTTTATTTGAAATTGTTTTAACTGGTAGACATTTATCAATTAAAATTTAAAAAATACGTAAATAATACAAAAGATAATTTGTAGTGTTTTCGTTAATAATTTTGCAATTAATTATTCACCCATTTAAAAAAATATATCCTAGTTGTTTAAACGATGCACAAAATATTTTGAAAATAAATGTAACGCATGGTCGTTGCGCATTTCTGAAAAAACAATTCACACAAAAATTAAAATATACTACACAATTTGATAATTCCATATATATATATATAATATTTGTAAAGCGCATATATAACAAAATGTAATTTGTTATGTACAATATATATATTATATTTGTCCGTAAAGTGACGCAAGTAAGAATAGTTAAGTGCATGAATCCCTAAATATACTTAGTTACTAAAAATGTGCCCCCTGTATGCATATTAATGTTTAGAAATCAGAAAATTTAAAACACGAGTATGAATATAGTATGTATAGTGTAATTTGATAATACATATCTCATACTATAAAATTGTTTTGAAAAATCTAATAAATTAAATGTTATACAGGGTGCGGTAAAAGTTACTTTACCGAAAAATCGTTTTTATTAAATGCAAACTTTAGTCACTTTACCGAGAATAATTTTATTTATTAATACATTTATTTATTGCAGACTTATTGCTGTACTGTGATTGGCTGTTGAAAATAATTGTTTTGCCGCCCCCTGTATTATAGAAAATAAATAGTACATACAATGTAATTTTTGCCACGTTTTAATGTTTTCAATTTTTTTAATTGACTTTTTTTTAAATGGAAAGCAGTATGCATCATTCAATAGATCTTATGACGCCAGCAAACAAATCGATACATTAATGATGAAAATATCGCGTGGGTCGACTTGACTTCCCCCTCCCTCCATCATCTTGGAAATTCAGGGTAACATGTCTGATATTGCTAGTATTCACACCATACATAAACTAGTTGTCAACCAGACAAGCCATTTCAATATCTTAATTAGAACAGTCTTGTAACGTATACATCTGGCTATAGTAATTTTACCAAAAAATAAAAGAAATAAAAATGTATCAATATTATCGATAGGTTCATAATCATATTCGACACAAATAGATTTTATAAATACAAATAGATTAATGACAATATATCTACAGCACAATACATGTATTTAATAAGCAATAAAAAATAGTTAAGTTTTAGAAGTATATAAATATGGATTAATAAAAAATATTATTATCAAAATCATAAAATTGTTCAAAAATAATCACAAATAATTTTTAAAATGGCATCTATATAATTGTTGTCATGTAGTTACATTAAATTTTATGCATGCGTAAGGTTTATAAATACGTCATAACTTTATTATAACACAATTAATGTTTGTATCATAAATCACATTCAAAATTTAGAAAACTTTATTCTAAAGAGTATCATGATGATCAACATAACTGTTGCGATGTCCGGAAGTGGTATCGACCTGAAATAAAAACAATAATCGTTGAATTATAATATGATAAAATATCTTTATTTTAATTTGCACTGTGCAAAAGCAAACATTTAGTAGGTGGATTTAGATTTAGGTAAGGGTATTTGTATGAAAAAAAAGGTGTTGTAGTTTTAAGGGTATTCAGTTTTGCTTTAAATTATGAATGAGTCTCAATTTGTCGTTTACTACAAACAGAGTATTTGTAGTTGATTTGTAAACTGAATTCGAATATCCTGGTATATATCAGTTGGTAAATACAAATTCATATAAACTTGTCATCCATATAATCTGTTGACCGGCTAAAAATGATAAAATTTGCATTTGGGTGAATTGGATCAAACACACACTGAGTTATATGCAGAAATCAATAACAAAAGAGGGCAATTAAATAATACACTATACAAAAATATAATATAAGGCTTTTCTTGTGTACAATTTCTCATTTGGCTTGGTAAGAAGAGAAGGCCACACTTCCCTGAATTATTTAGAACGGCTTTCGTAATAAAGTTATCAAATATTACAACAACAAAAATGTATGTACCAAATTATGCTGGTTATAACGTTTTCCATTTTTATTCACCTAATCATAATCAAACATAAAAACACCAATGATATAAAATAGATCAACAAAAAGTTGCTTCATGAAAAAATCTACAAATGATTTGTACAAAAATAAAGTCACAAAAATATATATAGGAAGGCGTAGGATATAATAACACTTGTCCAAAGTATATATCCAGACTAGAGTTTAACAGACGTGTTTTTTCTCCTTTTTATTGGCTTCTTTTAGCGGTCCTACACTACCAACGAAACGTATAAGGAAGTATGCGAAATATATAAAACAATAACATAAACCAAGCAATGAGAGAAAATACTATGAAGTATTAATATGTAGACAATTAACATGACAATCTTACAATGTAACATTTTTTATTAGGTATATAAAAATATACAGAAAAATCGAGTATGAATATGTGCAAATTTTGAGTATGCGTGGACACTCTGTTGGAATAACACTAAACAGGAAAATAACACAAACAATAAATTCTTTAAAAATAAACAAATAACAGAAGAGTGGCAGCACTGCATATTAAAAAAAGGTTTTGGTTTGCAAAATATTAAACAGGCAATGAAAAAAAAATATTAATCAGATATATTGAAATTTAGTATGGCCAATTTTTTAAATCCACAATAATAAAAGTCGAAAAACTATACAGACATAGAATATAAAACATTTACAAATAAAGTTAGACTAGTTACCATAAAATATATTGTGTTGATGAACATGTAATTGATAATATCGGGACAATTTTATTTATACTATTTAGGACTTATTTTATTTTTAATATTCGTCGTTGGATATTCAAACGATACAAACTACAATTTTAAACTGTTATTTATAAAAATAAATATTATTGAAAATGTTTAATCTGTTTTTTATGTTTTTAGTTTATTTGAACTCAGAGCAGAACACAAACAGTTATAAAATAATAAAATTCGATTAATCGGCAATAGATTAAAAATACACACTACTAATTTTATTTAATATCACATATTTTCCAGAAAAATCGCGCACTATAAATCGCTGAACTTTATTTAGTCAATAAAAAATCGATCGAGAAAAGTCGACCTTTGAATCTTATAAATCTAAATGGCGGAATCAAATATCATCATATATAATCTGTATTTGTACAAGTACAATGAATATTCGAGGAAAATTCAGGATTACAATCGCAAGTAGGTTAATTTTGGGTTCGTGTTGAATAACGAGAACACAATACATTCTTTGATAAGAATATTTCTACTCTAGTGAACATGAGAAGATGTTGAGTGGTTTGTCGGCTTCTGTAGCTGGGTGTTCCAGCTTGTAGAGTTGTGAAACGACCAAATTTCTGATTTCATAATTAATGATTCTGGAATATTATTTTATGCGAATTTTGTGACATGTGATAATGTGCGGTATGAAATATGTTGGGACTATCTATTACAACAAATACAAAACATAGGGCACACATACCGCACATTATCACACCGACTAAACAAACATTTTGGATTCATTTAATATTAAAACAAACACGAATACAACCATGTCACAACTCCAAATGAAGAACAATCAACAACATACACAGACACACCATTCACATTCACTGCATGCATCTTCACTAAAGTTGAAGAGAGAACAGACCTTTTCAACAAAGATAGAATTATCATTACTCAACATAACTAGATTAAACTTTAAATTAGAAAATTATAATTACTGGCTTTATCTTCGTCACAGAATTTATTTTTTGCTAAATATATTTATTCCTCGGTATAGTCTGTTTTAGATGAAAGTTTATATTTTCAGAATTATTTTTTAAAATGCGCTAATTTGTAAATTTATGGTCAAGGTTTTGCAAGAATTGTTTTTTATTCAATACATTTTTAAAAACAGTTTTCAATAGATAACACTCAAACCTTTTTGTCATACTGATAGACAAAGTCTGGCAAATCCAGCTGATTTGGATCGATATAATTGAAAAGTTGGGCTAGGCATGTGAGTCGATGAACTTTGGATTTGACTTCAGCGGCTGAGAAGGTAGTGAAAAACCAGGTAAAAATCCGAGCCCAGAATCCAGAGTGGACAATGAAGAAAGCATGCAAGTTATGCTTGTATCTGAAGAGGTTCAAACACGAACAAAAGTAGAGAATACAGAATGGTGGGAAATTAAACACTACAAAATATTTTAAAGCCCACTCTGCATTTTAAATATTTACATATTTTTTAATTATCATCATCATTTAAGTCTTATCATTTTTAATATTTGACCAGATAAGGTAAGTAAAATATATTTTCTGTATTTTTTTAATATAAATATTATATCAACATTAAAAGAAAGGTTCAGAAGACAATTTATAATCAACATTATCGGAGACCACATTGACGTCCAAATATAAGCTTCAATAATTCTTTGACAAAAATGTCAAATGTTAATAATAAAATCAGTGTATTCTTATGGTTTAGAATTTAATACATTTTGCAAATTAAAAATTTCACAAGATTTAGCAATATCCAATCGTAGATAGATACAAAATAATATATAAACATTTATAATATAATATAGGAAAATCTACCTGATCACATTTTCAATTTGAAAGTTTCCACCATATCTGTAAGAAGCTAAACTTTACGGAAGTGCTTGAAATGACTCCTAAATTTAAACATAAAGATGGCGTAATTGTTTTTTCAATCGTCTAGAAAGATTAGGTATGAAACATTAAGGGCATTTTCACTAAAAAAATAACCCCCCTCCTCCCGATAGCCACAAACGGGCAACTACAAATATCGTCGTAATAACTGATGGATCCCAACCTGGCATCGACCACATTGTAGATGTCCCGAATGAAGGCAAGTGGCGGCTGGTTCTCTTTGCCAGTCTGTGTGTGGAGATAGACAACGCTGTAGCGCCCATTGACTACCTTGTCCATCAGATGGATGAAGAACATAGCGGCCTGATGGTGGGTGAGGCAGGCAACCAGGTTAGCAGTGTGGCTACAATTTGCAACTATAAGCAGTAGTGTTAATCTTCAATTTAAACTTCCTAAGGCGTAGACCTTAGTCTATAATATTCTATATTATTAGACAATATTGTTAGACAAAAAATTACAATATTAATAGCTTATTGTATACAAGGTAGGTACAATTATTAAAATGCTCACTTATAGGCACAAAAGGTCATTACGTGTATGTATGATGACAAGGAGAAATAAAACCTCATTCGAGATTGAATTGATGACCTAAATTTTGATATGAAAATAATAATCGCAAAATAGCAATAGAAGAAAAATTAAAATTATAAATATATTAATAAAATTAAATAAAATCGTGTAGGATAAATTGTGTTTAAAGAATGTAATAAATAATGACATTATTGCGAAAATAAAGTGAATAAAACACAAGTTCTAGAATAAAGAAATAATCATCGAATAAAGCAAAACACAAAAACCCGCGTTATATGTACACAATGCAATAGACTTAGAACGTGACCAGATAGTGAAACATGCTATGCCAGATACAAAAAAGGGAAAATTTACAATTTAAAAAAATATTTAAATATATGTCAACTTTAAATTACAAAGCGCATAATTAATCGAATTTAAATCTATATTATATGTACAATAAAACAAAATGGACAAAATATAAAGCAATTAGTTAAGTATATAGAAAATCACAAAAGGTAAAATACATCTAATATTGGTATAGGTATGCCTAGTGCGTATTCAGTATGCGGGTTTATAAAGATGTAGCAGTATGCAGTATTTGTAAAACCATTGAGGCAAATTGAATGTAGTAAACTTTTTGAATGAGTTAACTAGGAGGATAAAATAATGTAAGAATAAGAACTGTATCTATAGGGCCTAGTCCTAATTTTATAAGTTTTAGTGTGTTTGGTAAATTACCACATAATATTATGGAAACATCATCAGTTAGGATATACTCCAATTTATTATAATTGAATGTACTATTCCTAACTAAAATATTGTGTTCATTTCTAAATGTATTTCATTAATAGTATTGTGTAACCGTATAAGTAACGATAATATGTAAATATAAAAATACATTTTGTTAGGCTTTATACTAGTTTGTGTATTAATAGTGTTAACCAAATTTTTGATTATATATTTTTTAATTGGTAATGTAGTGTTAGTATCAAAAAAGCTTTATTCCAAATAATATTTTGAAGAGTCTTTGAAATTATTTATAAATAAATTCAGGCACGAAATTCATTTCATATAATACACTAATGGTGTTCATGTTTGAATGTTATTAACTGTATTTAGGACGGCTATGTGGGGTGAAATTATACACGTTTAGTTTCATTCCTTGTAGTGCAAAATGTTTACGTCCAATTCAGCTAGATTTTAAACATACATTTCAAATATACAACAACCATTTTCAGAAATCTACAGGAAATTGGTCTCATGTGTTGATAGAAGTGATATCAAACTTAAAATCTATTCTAAACATTTGTTTTCCTTGACAATCTTGGTTTTCATCATAATTGATTGCAATGGCATTTATTATTTATACTAGACAAAAAAAAATTGAGAGTCTAAGATTCTATATTAACTGTTTAATGTTTACCCCTGCAGTATAGGCAACCTATCTCTCACTCATTATTTTTTTTGCAAAAAATACGTTTCCTCTGTACTGCCACACTTTTTTTTATTAATCCCTTTTTCTAGGAGCATGACTTTCTTCCTAAAATAAATATAATGTCTTTCAAAGCAGCTAGGACATATTAAGCAAAATGTTGATGAAGTTATAAATCATGGGGGTGGGCACAATAAGTTTGATTTTTTTAGACTCGATAGCCCTCAGCGACTCGATGTCATTAGCACAATTATTGTACGTCAAAAGAATTGATTGAAACCATCAGGCAAAATCAGTTCACCAGATAGAAAGAAAAGAAATAAATCAGAAATAATAAAATATAAATAAAAAAAAATGGTAACTATATAACAAAGAAAACCGAAAAAAAGGCAAAGAAGAGGAATTAATAAAACTGGAAATAACAAGAGTATAACTTCCTAGAAAAACTCAAGAAAACCAGTCAAAAGGAGACCAATACCAAAAGTGAAAGAAAATGAAAGAATTCCACCAAGTTATACTTGTACTTATAACACAGGCCTAGGAAA